>ML976991.1:962641-1134385 GCA_010015675.1 Byssothecium circinans | reverse complement strand
GGTCAGCAATCATCTGTCGCGGCCATCCTAGCAATAGAAACCGATAAATATTGAGCCGTACGCGATTCTCCAGCCCTCGGGTGCTTGGGGTGAGGTATGGGGCAGGGCAGGGGCGATGGGGCACCACTGAGATGCCGTGGGCGCGATACATGACCTCTAGGGTGGCTGCTACTCTCAAAAAAGTTAGTATACGCGTATCTCCATACTAGCCAACGGCTTCAACTTACAGGGACCAATTACAAGCGATATTCGAGGCGTGGTGGTGGATCCTGTGGGAATTTCGCTCTCGCTAGCGATTTTGGTGAGGGAAAAAAATTACCGAGGGCGCCAAGGAATATCACCGATTTTTGCATATAATAGATCGAAACGATCTCGGGCATCCAGGCTCACGGTCTCGTCGAAGCTCTTCTTGAGCTGCTTCCACAAATTCTCCATGAGGACATCTTTGGCGGTGAGGTTCCCAATTTGCAATTCAAGGCCTTGGTAAAATCCTTCGATGATTTGCTTGAAGACGCTTTGGAATTCGTCGAAGAATTCAATGACCAGAGCTCGCAGATCAACTGCCTGACAAAGCGCTATTGTGTGCACGGCTACCATCTGCGCAAGTATGTCGTTGCTCGTATGGGTATATCTCGCTGATATAAGTGCTAGCGAGTTAAGAGACTGGTTACCTAGTTCGGCCGTCTGAACGTGGTTGACAGGAGTAGACAGAAAGCCTAGTTCGGCCTGCAGCGCAGCCATGTTGATATCCGTTCCTTTAAAAATATAGGATACACTTGGATCTTCAGCGACGAGATTAGGCGGGAGTCCGCGACTGGTGCTCGGATTCACGATCTCGGCGCATTGGGCAAAAAGCATGCGACCTAAGGAACAATTCCCCTGGCGAGCCTTCTCCATGGCAGAGGTAACTGCTTTAGCTTGGAAGTTTCCTCCGTGGAGCATACGGCCGTCTGGACTGGCTAACGGATTGTCTGTTGCCGAGTTACATTCTATGGTAACTTGTTGATTCGCGAGCGTCAGATCCTCAAGTACTGGGCCTATCCATTGCGGTGCAGTGCGAATTGAGTAGCGATCCTGGCGCAGAGCTGAGTCTGAGCCCTCGTTAACTTGAACAAGACGAGAGCCTTGAAGCCATTCGCGGATATTTCGAGCAGCATCGATCTGTCCAGGATGCGGCCGGACGTCGGCGAAGAAGGGATCAAAACTCTCCACAGTGCCCTGCAATGCTTCGACACTCATTGCTGTCAGGACTTGGGACATGATAGCCAAGACGTGAGCATCATGAAGTACCAAGGCAGCAGTAGCTGCAGAGATAGCCGTGCCATTCACAATGGCCAGACCTTCCTTGGCTTCAAGAGTGACTGGTTCGAGCCCTGTGCGGATGAAAGCAACATCGGCAAAGTCACTCTCACCTGTGTCACTATGGATGCGAATTGTGGATTTTCCTTGTATGGCGCCCCCGATGTAGGATAGAGGCGACAAATCTCCAGATGCCGATATGCTACCTCTCAATGGTATGATTGGGATGATATCGTGGGCCAGAAGATCTAACAAACGATCCAAGACGATGGGGCGAACGGCCGAATATCCTTTCAACAAAGAGTTGAGCCGGATTATGATTGATGCACGAGTCCATGTTTCTGGGAGATGATTTGTGCCGGCTGGCTGCTCTCGTAAAAGATTCCAAGTTGAAGGGGGCTTTGTTGTGACTCGTCTGGGATCCCGCGAGCCTCTTTCCGCTATTCCATAGTGCAGTTCCCGAATCAAGACGCGTTGTAGCTGCTGGGCCTGCGAGTTGCGAACATCAGCTGTCCCGCCAAACCCAGTGTTGACGCCTGGCTGTATCAGCATCCAATATTGAGGATCTTATCCAAGTACTCACCATATATGATATCGCCATCAGCGAGGAGCGATCGAAAAGATTGCAGGCTCTTTCCAAGGTCAATATAGGATTTGGGCTCAAACTGAACTGGTGATCGGTGCCTACAAATGTGAGGAGATGTACTAAGCACCTGATACAGTGTCGGTGTTCTTGACGTACCGTGCAACAGCGACAACTTGAGCTATGTCCAAATTGCAGCCGTCAAGCTCAAATGGGCCATTCTCAGAAGTCAGAAGGGAGTATAGGTCCTCAAATTGTTGAAGGGCAATCTGTGAATGGAATTGAAATGGGAGATAGGCCATGTTGACTTTGGAGTATTCGTTTGCGAATTTAAGGTGAGAGAGGAGAGGTACCACGCGCAGTATTTGGGTGATCCCATGTCTGCCCAAGTCTGCAAATTCTTGGTGCTCCACCAAGCTTGCTGCAGCCACGCGGGTTTTCAAAACTGCATGCAGTCATCACACGTATTGCCTCCAGTTTCTGTATTGGCACATCGGGGCTTAACCCTCCGGTGAATATTGAAACCTTGCACCTTGCATACCACGGAGACCCACAGTGGCACGGTGTATGCAGCAGGCGCAGCTCAGGCTTAGTAGCGCGGAGCACCCAGGGCTTACCTGGGTGGGAATCCCCTAGGCTCCCACGGCGCCAGGCCTCATAGAGATTCTTACTAATACGTGCTGCACCTTACCATGACTGCCGGGACAAACAGGGATAAGACTAGGGATAGACGCAGTCGGCAGTAGGCCGTCAACCAAATGAATAGCTAAGATCTAGGAACATACGTCCAAATTTAAGGATTGTCTTAAATTTCGAAGATGTTCTGGGATTTTATCTTCACTTTCAACATTCTAGCCAATCAAATGATGCTGACCAGGGCTCTGTGAAGGCTGAAGCTACCCCACATCTAAACCCCACCTCGGCCTTACACCTCAAATGTCCATCATCAACAAACATCACGTCATCACACTACAAGCACTACAGACACCACTCCCCAAGACTGAGCACCACAATGTCCGCCGCCGCCTGTATCTTCTGCAAGATCATCAAGGGTACCTCCGTCATTAGCCCCACCATCTACACCCAAAGCTGACTGAGCGCTAGGTGAAATCCCCTCGATGAAGATCTTCGAAAGCGACAAGACCTTCGCCTTCCTCGACATCGGTCCCCTTTCGCGAGGCCATTCCGTACGTCCCACCAGATTCTCTACTTATCCTCCAACCTGAAACCACCTTCCTTGGCTAATGCTGATCCAGCTCATCATCCCTAAACACCACGGCGCCAAACTCCACGACGTGCCTGACGAACAACTCGCCGAAGTCCTCTCCGTCACTAAAAAGATCGCTATCGCGCAGAATCTACAAGACTACAATATTCTGCAGAATAATGGACGGATTGCGCATCAGGTAGTGGATCATGTGCATTTCCACTTGATTCCAAAGCCGAATGCCGAGGAGGGATTGGGCGTGGGTTGGCCGACTAAGGAGGCGGATAAGACGGAGTTGCAGAAGTTGTTGGAGGAGATCAAGAGTAAGATGTGAAGAAATAGGATATCCAAGGAAGAAGAGATCAGTTGGAGCAAAGAATTAGTCTAGTAGGAACAGGATCGTGGAAAGCATATGCGGAAGGGGGTATATTGAAGCTACATCCGACAATATCTAAGAGCATGAGCATGGCAAAACATGGCAATGTCAGCTCGTCCACTTCCAGTTCTCACACTCAAAATTAGAGTAACATCTGAACTCGTTGCTCAACCCCTTTGCATGCTTGATCTCGTAATTGGTCGTATGCGTGCCGACTTTGGAGTACAGTTTCGTGACCAGTGGCTCCATACGTTCACCCGTGCACACAATCAAGCGCAATGAGTCCAAGGATGTCCATGATTTTGCTAGCCAGCGTACGGTCAAGGCAGCTATACTTAATATATTAGGTATTTCTCTTAGAAAATTAAGGAGAGAAGTCGTACCCTTGGTTTGGCAGTCATCGCTCAGAAACGGCGGGTCACAAATAATTCGGTCGAAGGAGGCTTTGAGCTCGACCGGAAGCTTGATGGGGCTTTGGAAGTCGTACTGAACGAACTCTTTGAAGACAGCAAACCGATCGTCGAACTCAAGAAGCTTGACCTGAGGCCTGCATTTATACTCGCCGGACGCCTTGAAGCCATGTCAGATTCCCAATTTCAATTAAACAATAACAGACCATACCAGCAGATTCTTGAGCTGTATGAAAGCACTAGGCGCAGACACAACAGCTATCCTCGTCTCATCCGTAGCACCGTCGAGTAATTGCCGCGCGAGTGTCGCCGCGGTTTCGTCGTCGTACTATACTCTTATTAGTATAGATCCAATGGTACTTCAAGAGCAAGTCTACCGCACCCAGAACTGACTCGCATTCCAATCCTCGGTAAAAGCCTCCATGCTCAACTTCCCCTCAAAGTCATCCTCAGCCTTCACTTTCAGGTCCTCAAATTGCTTCTGTCTTGCGTCGCGCTCGCCGTAGAACTCCTTCAACAGGTCGAGCGTGTCCGCTGGGAGCTGGCTTCACTAGTGAATCGTTGGACTTCAAAAATTTGGAATTGAAACTCACATTATCTCATCATCGTCTTCAATTGGCGCCATCGCAAATTTCACACTGCCCAGTTGAGTCAAAGATAGAAATAAAGTACGGTAGCTTCCAAAAGTCAAGCCCATACTCCCCCACCATTCGGCGCTATGGCAAGCGAGAGGGCTTAACGCCGAACCTCGGGAGCTGTATCTCGCAGCCTTGAAAATGCGTCACTTGCGCTCGCTATGGCGATTGCGTGCTTCCTCTCCGCTTCACAGATTGTATTTCACGATGACAGAGACTCTGGTTCCGCTTCCTGACGTTGAGAAGCTAAGTGAACGGGTAATCAGGGTTTTGGGAGGAAACCCAGGCAAGGCAAGCTCAACATGAATGTAACCATAGAGACATCCAGCACTGACGCGACGAGATGAATCACCACAGTTCACACTGCAAGGCACGTCCTCCCCTCCCCTCCCGCCCCAAACCCCAACTAACCCTCCCCGAGGAACAAACACCTACGTCATCGGCACCGGTCCGACGCGCATCCTCCTCGACACCGGCGAAGGAAAACCCGCCTGGATCACCACGCTCAAAACCCTCCTCTCCAACACCAACACTCGCATCGCTACCGCTTTAATCACGCACTGGCACCACGACCACACCGACGGCATCCCCGATCTCCTCGCCCACTCCCCAGACACGAAAATCTACAAGCGCGACCCAAAGGAAGGATGGAACGATATCCCCGACGGGCAAACCTTCACCACTGAAGGCGCCACGCTGCGCGCTTACCATTGTCCGGGGCATACTACAGACCACACAGCCTTCGTCCTCGAGGAGGAGGATGCCATGTTCACCGCCGACAACGTGCTTGGACAAGGCACCGCCGTGTTCGAGGACTTGGGCACGTACATGGCCTCTTTAGCGGGTATGGAGAAGCAGTTCACAGGCCGCGCGTATCCGGGACACGGCCCTGTGATCGAGGACGGGCCCACGAAGGTAAGGGAGTATATTGCGCACAGACAGCAGCGGGAGAAGCAGGTGTTGGATGTGCTGGCGCGGGGAGGGGAATGGACGGCGATGGAGATAGTGAAGGTGATTTATAAGGATTATCCCGAGGGTTTGTGGGCGCCGGCGGAGAGGGGGGTTTTGCAGATTCTGGCGAAGTTGGAGGGGGAGGGGAGGGTTGTTGAGGGTGGAGAGGGGACTTGGGTGGTGAGTGGTAGTGGGAAGGCGGCGCTTTAGGTTAGTGTGGATATAGGTAGACGTGTATGTGGCCGGTTGTTTGGACCAATAGAATATATATGCATAACCGCTTTCTATATCCGCTTAGCATCTTGGTTTAGCTTGTACCCCGCACATAGAAAAGAAGCCTGGATTTTCCCCTTTCTGGGAGAAAAGACAGAATACTTCAGGTCATATATTTAATTTGACATAAAAAACCTTATCGAATCTAAAGACACAGTGCCAGAGTGGTTAATGGGTTAGACTTGAATCTCTTGATTTATGTCATCTAATGGCTTCGGCCTCGCAAGTTCGAATCTTGTCTGTGTCGTAACCGCCGCACATCATTTTTTCTCCCTCTACTTTTGTGAGTATTGATGGATCTACCGTCTTTTTGGCCCTTTTATCTTTTTTTCCCTTCTCCCTCTTGCACGCCCGGATCGGGCGGATATGTGGTAATGGGAAGGGCAATAAGATGGACAAAGCGCTACAATAAATTATCATGCTTTTTGTATCTAGGCTTTTGGGTCATGTTTAATATGTACTTCACACGTCGGCAGATCGGTGCGGACAGTAGTCTATCTACATCATTCCGTCGCACTCTCGCACAGGACGCTAATTACCCGTCCACCACGTATAATTATTCGTCTGCTCCGGCGTATCATACACAAGCCGACTACTCGAATTCAGCGGCCTGCCAGGGAAAATATCCGCCGTATCGGTCCAAACCGTCAACCCCGACACTTCAACGCTCGCATTATCGCCAACGAAGACGCCGAAGCCCGTGGAGTCGAGACGTCCCGGGTAGATGCGTGTGGTGAGCCAGAAGCGATCCTGTGCACCGTGTTAGTGGACGAGCGATAATGCGTAAAAGGTTTGACTTACGTTGATGTATAACTCCAGCAGTGAGCCATCTATGAAGACATTTATTTCGATATCCTCGATACCGCTCTCAGCATACGTGTAGGGGTAAAAGTACCCGATGACAGTGTAGTTCCGTGCGATGTTCTCGATGCTGGAAGATTGCGATCGGTCGACGTTGACGGTGTAGTTTGAAGGATTCCAGGAGATGGTGGTATATTCTTCGCCACCAGGCGATGCAGCGACGGTCAAGCCTACGGAGCCGGTGATGTTGCGCAAGGTTGCTTTAAGCTCCATATGATTGCTTCCCGTCCCGATGAGTGCGCTCGAGGTAGAAGTGCCGTTGGTGGCATAGTTACGCTGGCTGGTGCCATTACGGATACCATTGACGACATCGGGGAGAGGGCGAGCACCAAGTGTGTAAGCGGTGAATGTACCATCGCTGTGTCCAATGACGCGGTTGTTACCGCGCGTAGTCAGTCGGCCATCAGTATTGATGAGCCCAGTTGTCTTCTTGACGTACATCTCACGCGGAAGAGCAAACGAGCCTTGGAAGCCTTGTTGTGTTTGATAATTGTTGAGTTCGTCGTTCGCCCAGCCCCACTGTACGCGGCGATTGTTTTTGGTGTCATCGAAAGACGTGACTGCGTACAAGAGACCGGAGTCAATAGCACCACCGGAAACTGGAGAGAACTGAGCAGAGCCATTTGAACGTCGTGTGACTATGCCTTCGTTCCAGAGTCCCCATTGTGCGCGTGGATGGAAAGTCGTGTTCCCACCTTCTGTTCCCATCATGATGTAGTAGTGAACATCGCCATCATTATCTGTGAGTGAGAAGAAGTTTGATCTGTTCAAGTCAGTCGCCGCT
Organism: Byssothecium circinans; assembly: GCA_010015675.1. NCBI lineage: Eukaryota > Fungi > Ascomycota > Dothideomycetes > Pleosporales > Massarinaceae > Byssothecium > Byssothecium circinans. The sequence goes on along the minus strand of ML976991.1, from coordinate 1,127,006 downwards.
TATAAACCATATTGACACGGGGGACATACACTTCGAAGTTAAAACCATAAGTTCCAGTCTCTATAATCTCACCCAGCGTTTCATTGTTGCGTGGCTCCCAAAGCGCGCCCAGGAATGTCCAGTTGGTCAGATCGCTAGCCGGAGCACTGTAGAATGGAATGCGTGGTCCGACTTGCTTGATGCCAGAGCCAAGTACAGCATAGTAATGAGGCTCTTCTTGCTGAAGGATCGCATCTATCTCAGGCCAAGGCTCAAAGAATGGGTCACGCCAACCGGTGACATTCCAGCCGTCGGGTGGTTGGCTGATGACTGGGTTGTTCTCGTAGTCCTCCCATGTAAGCCCTCCATCATTGCTGATAGCTAAACTCTGCGTTTCAGTACCGTCGATGTAAGGTAGTGCCCAGTTGGTAGGTAAGTAAGATACGGAGGTGTAAAACGCCAGGAGTGTTCCGTCCTGACCGCCTGTAAGATTGACGGGCTGTACTGTGCCTGAGAAGATACCAAGCCCATTGTAGGTACCATTGCCAGTCGTTCCAAGGGATTGAGCGTTGTCGCCTTCCCAGCCACCAACGTCAGTCCAGGTAATCAAGTCTTTAGATGTTGCATGCCTGTTCGAGTCAGCTTGATTCGTTTGGCTAAGGAAGGACGGGTTACCCCCAGGAAATGTTTCCTAAAAACGGTTAGCTCTAATTCACGCGTTTTAAGAGTAACTCACCCCAATTGATATGGTATGGGTGCCATTGGTACATAAGATGATAAGTATCTTCCGATGGGTCATACATCATGGCGCAAGGGTCCTAATTGTGATGAGCACGACACCTAAAAGACGAGGCTTGTGAATGGCGTACATTCATCCATCCAGCAGGCGCAATAAAGTGAGAACGAGATCGCCATCTGAGGAAGAGGCTATTGTTTCCGAGTGAGGCGATGGTATCGGCATCGAGAACATCTGGAAGAGTACTAGCACTCTGCGCATTGGCAATTGAGAGGGTACCGAGCAAGAAGCTCAGCATTGATATAGACGGGAGCATATTTGCTCTTCCAAAAAGTGACCAGGGGAAGAAGGAAACGTTCTACAGTAGGAATTCCCTTTCCTACCGGGTCCGGCTTCCTGGGAACATGCTGGACTGCCGTGAGCTTTATACTGTGTATGCGGTGATCCGATGGCGTGCAGGCCATGACAGGACTCTACGGTCAGCCGGCCAATGGCCCGATGCCATTTCTACAGGGCCTTGATCCATGGGTCTGGGCATGACATCCCATTGTTGACGAGAGCGCAGTTATCACGGTCAACCCGCAGTAGTGTAGAATATCTCCCCGCAATCACCTGCCCATCTTGCGGGCTAAACCCTGCGAACCGTAAACAACATTGAAATCCATAAAGCTAGCCTGATTTGAATGACGGATGTGCACCATGACCAGGGATCATGACGCCGGGGTGCGCAGCTTAAGGATGAAGAAAGCGCCGTTGCAAGCGGGTGTCTTCCGAAGAGGGAAGTCCAAGATCGAGCAAGACTTGCCAGCTTCAGCTTTCAAGCGGAGTCGGTTCTTCCGAGTGGATATTGTTCGATGGTTCGGTAATTTGTTGAGCATGTACTTGAGCAACGTTCCGAGTATCCGACCGAGGACGGCGTAATTCGGCACGATGGACGATGGGGTCTCAGAGCCCGACGCGGTCTTGGAGCTCCTACATAGGAGCCTAGCATTGCAACAGAAATAATGAAAAGTGTCTGGTAGACCGATCTTGTGTAAAGAGGTTGTGAAGTGTAGGAATATTGTATGAAGTCGCAGAAGTGGTAGAGAACAAATATAATTGCTTGGCGGTCGTCATCGGAGGTCGGACCAGCTTCTTCGGGCAAACGTGTCAAGACGTGCCACTCACTCTCGCGGCGAAGCAAACACCACCTGTCACTGTCACTGTCTGAGGCCTTTACCACCTCACAACGTACGTCTCGTAGAGATGACCTTTCTTTGTTGATAGCGCTTTTTCGTCCTTTTGCATCATGAGCAGGTTACAACTATACATTGCCGTACGTTCCCCCTTCGTCCCCTTATTCAATGCCATACTAACAGCATCAAGGGCTCGGCCGTCCTAGCCAACGTCGTGCTCTTGCGCGCATATTACGAGCGACCCAACTTCTACTCGGCCGCTGTTTATATTTCGCAAAGCACCGGCTCTCTCATGGTACGCCAATGCGCCAGCTGGAAGCAGGAGAACAAGCTGACGCGCGCAGTTCTTGATCAATCTAGGCCTCATTGTCACCGCGAGCTTCGGATACGGGCTCCAGCGCCTCTTCTATGGCCCGCTACGACCGATCGAGACGGAGCAGCTGTACGACAAGGCGTGGTTTGCCGTGAGCGAGACATTGCTGGCAATGACCATCTTCCGGGACGACATCGGCATGTGGTTCTTCGCCATGTTCCTCTGTCTTCTAGCGGGCAAGGTGTGGCAGTGGATAGGAGAGGGACGCGTCGAGTTCCTTGAACAGCAACCTCCGGCGAACCCGAAGCTCTTCCACGCCCGTTTACTGAGCTCTCTACTCCTGTCTGTCGCCTTCGACATCTTCATGATGAACTACTGCATCGACGCGATCCTCTCGGATGCCCGCGCCGGTGTCATGGTCATGTTTGGCTTCGAATACGTATTACTGGCCATCGCCTCTTCATCGACGCTTTTGCGCTACACACTCTCGTTAGTGGAGCTTTACATTACACACCGTCAAGAGAAGGCTCGCGAAGAAGCTCGGAGGATTGCGAGGGAGCAAGCGCGACAACAAGCAGAGACGGCTGGGGGGGATCCTGAAGATGCGCCGGAGGACGATGATGATGACTACGAGGTTCCTGGATGGGAAGAGAAGGGGCGCTGGGTCTTCTATCTGGACCTCGCTACGGACTTCATCAAGTCTGTGGTGTACCTCGGCTTCTTCATGATTCTCATGGCATTCTACGGGATTCCGATTCATATCATGAGAGACCTCTTTATGACGCTGCGTTCCTTCCTGAAGCGTGTCAACGACTTCGTTCAGTACCGGAAAGCCACTCGAGACATGAATAGTCGTTACCCCGACGCTACGACAGAAGAACTGGAGCGAGAGAACACTTGCATTGTCTGTCGCGAGGAAATGCGGCCATGGGTTGCACCAGAAGGAGCACAACCTGGTCGACGCGTAGATGAACGACAGAGGGCGAAGAAGCTACCGTGCGGACATATTCTCCACTTCAGTTGCCTGAGGAGCTGGCTGGAGAGGCAACAAGTCTGTCCCACGTGTCGGCGACCTGTTCTTTCACAGCCAACGCCGCAAACAAACCAGCACAATCCAGGCCAGCAAAATCACCAACCTCCGGATCCTCTCGCGGGTGGGGGCTTTCGAGCTGTATTTCCCGGCAATTTCGGAAATGCACAAGCACAAGCACCAGCAGCTGGACAGCCAGGACAACCACCACAACAGGACCCCCAAGCCGCCCAACCCAACCGACCAGCTGGTAATCTACGAGTTTTCAATTTCGGTCCTATTCGAATCGCACTGGGGAACTTGCGTCTACCAGCGAATCAGCCAGGGAACGCGAACAATATCAATAACAATAACAACATAGTCGCAAATCTTGCTCAGCAGATTGCCCAGAACCAGAACCAGAATTTACCGCAAACCCAAGGTATACCACAGCTCCAACTGCCCTTTCCCACGTTGCCTGGAGCCGCCCCTCGTCATCCTTCCGATATACAAGCGGACATCCTGCGTATTCAACAGAACATCATCGAGTCGATGCGCCAACTGAACCTTCAACATAACCAGCTACAGTACATCCACGCTCTGCTGGGTGAATTGAATCGAATCCAGCAAGCTTCGGGGGCTGCAGGTACAACCGGCCCAGAGCTTCCGCCTATCGCCTCGTTGAATCCACAGTTCCCCCCGGCTCAGGTAACTCCACAGGCGTATTTTGCCAATGGTCCAGTCCTGAGACACGGTGATGCCGGCTTGCCCGAGGGCGTTGTACTTCCAGAAGGGTGGACACTGAGGCCCATGGCACTAGCACCACAGCCTGGCTCATCGTCGTCGGTATCTCAGCCCCCAGTTGGTACCGCACCGCCAGCACCCAGCCAAGCTCCTAGCCAGCCTCCAGCAGGGCCTTCCACCGCCCAACCCACCCCATCATCTGAGGCTCGAACAACGCCGAACACTTCAGCGGACCCAGGCCCATCTTCCAAGCAGGCCGAGCCTAGTTCTCTCGAGTCGAGCTGGAGTTTTGGGAATACATCTGGGAACACGTCTGGGAACAACGAGGCAGAAGGGTCCAGCTCTGCCGTCGCTGCAAGTAACGCAGAAGGTCAGAGCGCAACGAGACGAACGGTCACGATCGAAGATGCGGATGATGATGGCAAATGAGTTCAGTTCAAATCACTAGCTAGCGGGTTGGGTTTCTTTATGCATAGCGCGGCGTTTAGGAGAATTTCTATATGTAGAGAGGTGCGCGAATAGGGATTGTAAATATCATTGGCGGGGGAAATTGATTATTTGTCTCTCGTTTATTTTGTTTGTGATGGGATCGTCTCGCAACTTTGGAGTGCGCTGTGGTTTCTATGAGCTACAGGCTATAAGAAGCGACGGTGAATGAAGTAATTGTGACTAAAGCAGCGTCGTGGATTATCGTCTCCCTGTATATATCGCGTGCTCTCGTTTCTTCGTGTGAGAAGGGCGATGGTGGACATACTAGCCGAGCGCAAGTCAGAAGGTTATGCGATAGAAGTCGAACTGGGATCTTAAGGTAGGGAATATGATGCGAGACTGGATTGAAACGGTATGGTTGTGGAGTACTTGAGCCCTCCACGATGCCTCTGAAGTCTTGGGAATATGAGTACGCGTTATCACGTGCATCTCATTACCAAGCCTCTTGTACATGTCCAAACAGCCCCAGCGTTTCGTAGGCACATACCATTTCTCCTTCTGGCGTGCTTGCATCCGGCCAGTGTTGAGGTAGTGCTGGAGACGAGTTGTGTTTTGGTTTGGGTTCTGGCTTGGAAGATTACGGGGATGGTAAACTGTGAGATGTGATGTGGTGTCTAAGATACTGTATGGGAATGAGAAGACGGATGGGATTTAAAGCTGTACTATAGGTATTCGGAACCGATGGGATGGTGGCTCGGAAGGTGAAATAAGTGACTGACTGGTGGGTGGTATTGATTTTCCACACCCCCCATCCTTCCTTCATGCTCTACCTACCCATTATCCCTTTTCCCTTTTCCTCATTAACACCCAGGTACCCATTCCTCCGTCCCCATAGCGCTGTTAACTTCACATCGTATAATCCGAGTCCCTGTGAGTTCAAAGCGGTAAGTAGCAACCACTCGATCTATCTCTTCTGCAATAGTTCTCCGTGCAACAATAGTCGAGTTTGCTAAGCTAGTGGCAGCGTTAACGTTAACGTTGGCGTTTTCACCCCCAAATACAAGTTTCGCAATGCATCTCAGGGCAGGAAACGGGCGCTCGGCCGACGCGGACCAGATAGTGATGTAATCAGTACCTTCTCTGTGCCTGTAGATCTCGCGGTTTAGAGTTTCTTTGTCAGAAGACGATGACTTGATGACGAGGTATTCGAAATCCAACCCAGCATCCACACTCCCACCAAGCCGCGGACGAAACACGATCTCCTCTCGCGCTGAAGCTGAAGGAACGTCAACATCATCATGACCAGTCCCAGCAGTCCCATTGCTAATTCCCCATCTCCCAAGAAGGCCATAGAAAACCGCTCTCACAGTGAAAGCCGTCGAAGCGTAGCTGGCATGCAGCAGTCCCTGGAGTTTCGAAACCGCCTTAACAGCTTCTCGTTTCTGGTCCGACGCGTCGCGGGCTACGTACCGAGCAGGACAGACGGGGCCTTCGGTCGCACTCCACACACCATCGACTCTCTCGAGCCGCAGCTCCCTCGCAGCCTGCTCGACGAGCCCGACGTAGTCTCCAAACGGGTTGGGTGGGATGGAAGCCGCGTCGCGAGACTTGATGGCCTCGCGCAGTGCTAGCGAGTAGTCCATGATACCTGCACGATCTTCAGGTGATGGGCACATGATGCCGGTGACCCATGCTGCAGCGATGGCTCGCGCTTGCATCTCCATGACGCCCCAGTACTGCGTGGCGAAGCCGATCACGGCTAGCGTTGGGACTTTGGCGTTTTGGGATAGATAGCTGGCATCGAGGAGGAATGGGAATTGCTGGCATACGGGGTCGTAGCCGATTTTGGTGAGTGTGGAGGAGTCGAGGAAAGAGACGGAAGCTGCTGCGTTGAACCCGGTCGCGTGTACGACTCCGGAGATGTTGGTGTTGGTGATGGTGAGGGGGGCGCTGGAGTGGGAGGTTATTGTTGCTGTGAGGGTTTGGTCCTCGGATTCGGATTGGGGGGTTTGGTGCAGGGAAAGGAGACGGCCGGGGATGGGCTTGATGAGTCCGAATGCAACGAGTTGGGCGTACGATTCACTGATTACTGCACTGAGCTGGAGATCGTGACTTTCTTCTTCTTTTTCTTTTTCTCCAAGCGCGGAGTCATGGCCTGAGAGATGTTTCATCATTTTCACACCAGCTGCATGCTTTTCCGAATCGAAGAGTCCGTAGGTGAACGAGACGGGTGCTTCATGTGGTCGACTAGATCGATTGTACAGTTTGAAATCAGCGGGCTCGAAGCCAACGTCTTTCCCTCTTTCTCGGGCTGTGGGAAGCAGCGGCGATAGAGCGAAGAGTTTCCGTGATGTTAGGTGGAGTAACTCTGGCTGTGTTTGTTCGTTCGCGGCTAGAGTTGAGAGCTCGAGGGCTATCTTGGAGGCGATCTCGCTGCCGGAATGGGAGCCGCCGACGACTAGGATTTTGCTTCCTGGATTCCACGAAGTTCTGGTATTCGTTTTGATATCTGCGAGACTGCGGTATTTGGTGCTGTGGATGATGGGGATTTTGGATGTCCGGAGGAGATCTTCCGAAGCAAAGTCGCTTGCCTTCTGGGGATGGGAAAATGGACCAGACGCTACAACTAAGTAGTCAAACATCGACTCTTTTGTCTCAACGTATTCGGCCTTTCGCGTGGTCGTAGTAATCTTCCACCTCTCGTGGCCAAGTCCACTCCTATCCGCAGACTCAAGTTCGGCGCGAGTGACCTCCGTATCAAAAACCACCGTCCCATCCGGAATATACCGATGATAATACTCCTGCAGATAACGTGTCACATGTCGTGCCTTGGGATAGATAGGAGCCTGTGTCCCAATCGACTCCCACGATAGGCCTGCGAATGAGACAGTGGATTGGCAGAGGTTTGCCGTCATTGCGGGGTCAATCAGCCCGTTCGGAGACCAGAGACCACCGATCTCAGACGTCTTTTCGAGGATTTTGATGTGGAATTGTTGGGTTTGGAGGAGAGTGGCCGCTGTGACGAGGCCTGCGGGCCCTGCGCCAATGATTGCAACTGTTTTCTTTTCGCTGGACATGATTTATTGTAATAGGAGTGGTGGGTACTGCGCTGTCAACATTAGCAGTGACGAGAAGATAAAGATGGTATGGAATACCCGTTAGAAAAGAGGGGTTGAGCGCTTGTCAACGGTTTTTCGGCGCTGATGTCCAAGATCAGAACTCAAGCGATGACAGATGCGATATTTGACAAATGTGTAATTTGTGGCACCCCAACTCCTACTTATATTAACCTGTGGGCCAGCATAGAATGCATGAAGTCACGGCTCAAGTGGTGTCGACTCGGGATAGCCAATCCCTGCCCTTGACCGATATGCGAAGGAGCGGCGTAGGCTGTAGGTCAACATTCCGTTGGAACCCGTCTACCGAAGAAGAGAGTGAATCTGGGGCGATCTTCACGAGTTGTTATTTACGATAAATACCATTTCCCTAGGCTGTCATTCAGTCCACCCATCGATCTGTCCTCCAGAACCCGTTTGGGAGTCTGAAGTTTGAATCGTTGTTTTACCTCACGCCTTCTCTGACCATGAGACTGCACTTGGTCTATGTGCCGTGTTTCTCTCACACCATGAAAACGAAAGTTTCAATGTTAGCAGTTGGCTTGCTTTGTGCACAGTTCTCGCGTGCTAACTGGTTGGTGTAACGCCGCATTCTATACAATCACCAGTTCAATATCGCTCTGCTTTGACGCTCGGACGGTGCCATATACACTGGTAAAGGAGCAGACGATTCGGTTGAGACGACTATTTCAACAGCCTGGCTCTGATCGCCCTCCTTGGTTTCATAATCAAGTACCACCTCTTTATCACATCGACTACAATGCCTAGTTGACCTGACTCTGATTATGAAGCAAGCAATCGACACACCAAGATGCAGTTCTTGATCAGAAGCTTAACGCTACCAACATCATTCTGATCTTCTGTACCATCGTTACGGTCAAGGTTAACTTTCTCGTGTTGCACTGGAAAACCTTCGAATGTGTCGACGAGATTACACGTTGCCTGGGTCCTGGTTTACGTGTACACAGCGGGGAGCTTCCGCGCAAGTTTCCTGGCAACCTTTTTTTTTTTCGGCAGGGTGGGTCTTCCGAGGATTTTCTCGACGACGGGAAGTCGAATGGTGTCTTACGACAAGCATACGTCAAAAGACTCCAGAATATTATGGTCGACAGGGGCCAGAGCTGATGAAGAAGATCATCCCAGTGCTCTCTCAACATCTTCAGGGACCTTTTGCGTCGGTTGACTTCAAATTGGGGATTTCGATGCACCCCACGCCCTGCACAGCCATGCTAACCCCACTCGTCACGCTGAGTAGGATGCTCATGCCCACGTCTCAAAAATTTGGTATCGTATTCGTTCCGTCTCGTCCTCGTCACCATCGCATTCGACATCTTACACACCATCTTTACGCTGTCGCCGAGGCCAGATTCCCCGGATGAGAACGCGCTGCGGGTTCGGGCAGGCCCCACGGTCGCGGTCACAGTGTGTGCGCTGTCGTGCTGTGGTGGCGTTCTCTCATGGATGCCCAAGCAACCCTTCAACTCATCCATCAACTCTGTCGAAGTCGTTGTCGCGGTCTTCGTCAGGCTCGTGGAAGAAGTCCTCGGGTTCAAATGGCAGTCTCGACTGTGTGGCATCGGCTCCAGCCTCCAGATATGCGAGGTTTGGGCGAGTTTACTCTGTAAGCAAAGCTAAAAAATCAGAACAGAGTCCGACAGACGAACAAGCTGGTCGTCGGTAGGTAGCGATTGATTTGTTGGCGGTGAATGGTCATACTATCTGCATGCAGCATAAATCTTTTTGTTCTACCCAAGCAGCGTTTGGGAATTTCGTTTCAAAATGCCAGCCTCTCAAGCTTGCAGGCCAACCCCGCCTTCGCTGCCCGTTCCTGCATGCATCTCCGACTGGTCTTCGCTGTTCGTTCGTGACTCTGCTGCAGTGGTCTCGACGGCTCGAAGGTTGTATGGAACGAGGCTCGCAGATAGCCGCCCGCTCGACGGAAAAGGCCTAGGGTGCCATGTTGTGCGGTGAGTCTTGGACACTGTTCGATGCGTGACTGGTTGGATGCGCTGGGCAAGCGTCTGAACAAGGTTTAGCGGGGAAACCATGATTCATAAGATAAGAGAGGGTAACGGTTAACTATGGGGCGTTGGCCCGTCAGTCTTGAAGCGAGACCTCGAGGACGAAGTGTGACTCTACGCTTTCATTTTTTCACCCTGTTCGTGAGCCAGCACCCTGGTCTGGTCTGACTCTTTGACCGTCTTGACACTCGTTTACGCCGGGACTGGGCGTGTACAAAAGCGCACAAATCCTCTGGCATTTTTGACTGTTTTTCTTTTTGGTGTCAATTGCTTCTCTTCTCTTGTATATTCTTTCAAAATGGCGGTTGATATGGCACAGACGTCGCGCGAACCGGCTGTTGAGAGCTCAGTGCATAACCTCATCCATGCATTTACTGACGGGCTCAATGTGTTCAAGCGCTTAAAAGAGCGAAGGAGGAAGAGGAAGAGTAAGCATAAGTCGACGGGTGGAGGTGGCGATGTAAAGGTGAAAGACGACGCGGAGTCGCAGTTGAGCATTAGTCTGCGCAAAGGGCCGGTTGAGCTGCAGGACACGTATGTGAGGTGTTATGGTGAGAAGGGTGAGGAGTTCGCGAGGGGTGATGGTGAGTTCTCAATTCCAGATTTCCTTCGTCTTCCTCTAGGTTGTTCCCTGTCGCAAGACACGATCTTGGGATTCTTGGCTACGGATGGGCGCCATTTCGGGGAATAATTGCTGATCTTTTCACCTCGTAGCAATTGCGCATGCGAGTTTAGCAGAAACACTGATCAAGCTCAATACGGGACTCGTCAGCATCATAGCAACTTTTCTCAACCACCACCACAATTCTAAAAACAGCAATCTTCGATTGGATTACAAGTCGCTGACAAGTTTATCCGACGCATCAAGACGCGAAGCCATGGAGTCGCTGAATCAACTGTACTATCGGCTAAGTCAATCGCAGATCCAACTCCAGCGCATGGCAAGCCCCAAAGCAGAGCATTTCGAGAAGAGAGGTAGAAGCAGAAGCGGGTCAAGATCTGAACAGAGAATCAATAGACCGACAGTTGCTCGTGCCTTGGTTAAAGACTCAAAGGGACAGACGCAACTCGTGATCGTGAGACCGAAAACGACGAAGAAGGGCTCAGGAACGGGATCTGGATCATCAAGCAGCGCCAGTTCGACAAAGTCACCTGTGTCTACAGCAGTGAGCTCACCGCATGCATCGCCATTGGGTTCACCGCTGCCGCAGTACTCCCCCAAGGACCCGTTCCCACCTCAGAAAGGCCCATCCTCCAAGACCAGTACAACGGGGAGGAAAAGAGCAGATTCATTCACAGACCCGCGTCCCTCAACCTGGCCTCACACCACACCTGACGACATTTTGACGCCCCTGGCATTCCCATATGGTCCCTTTGACCCTATCTCACCATCGTACCCTCCCGTCCGCAAATCCCCGCAGGCCAGGGAAAAGCAGACCCCAACCCCACCGAATGCCGCCGTAGCCGTGACGAAGCGCAGACTCGACAAATTGACACCGTCGACGTACACGTTCGCGTCCGACAGCACGAAGCTAGGCGAGATCCCCCAAAGGAACTGGACCACGCCTTGGGATTACGAAGAAGCCGAGCGGCTGAATGCAGTTGCTGCCGCCGTAGGCGTCCCGCTGCCTGTTGCTGCTGTGCAGAAGGGGCAGAAGAAGAAGGGGTTGTTTGAACGGTTGAGGAGGGGGAGTGCAAGTGCAGGACCTGCTTAGTTAGAGGATAAAGGAGTGGATGAGATGGTCGTGGTATATGCTGTGCATCATGCTTTTTTTTTGGGGTGTGATCTTCAGGCGTTTTGCGAAGGATTGGATGTTTGGTTTTTTTTTTTTTCTCGTTCTGCATGTTGTTCACGACTTACGATTACGAATCTCCTTCGACTTCTGCATGGCATATACCCGTGTTTTCATTCAGGTAGCAAGGAGCTATTTCTCGGGTTCTGTAGGGTGTTTGTAGTTGCCTAGTCTGCTGTACTGATTCTTTGAATTTAGCTCTCACTTTTCTTTCTTTTACAAACAGTGCGGTTATCCAAGTGAACTCTACTTTTTGTGAATTGTGAATTGAATTGAAGTGGAGAAATGATCCTCCTCGTGCGCCCCCACGACGCGCCCGAGAGGCACACCCTTGCAGATTTCTGGAGCTCGAACCACCCGCGCCGTCATCTCCATCATCGCTCCACACGTCTTGCACGCCGACAATGGGGTGAGCAGTTCACACCCAAGTTCAAACTCAAAGTGCCCCGGTATAGCGCCTTCCTTGGATTCCGCAGAAATACGACAATCTTCTCGCGAAGGTCAACCATGTTGTTCGGTACGCTGGGGCTATTGGTACCAGTCGCCGCCGTGGCGCTCAGTACCGGCGAGGTCACTGTGAGAGACACAGCACCGCAGAAGAGAGTTGCTATAATTGGTAAGTGAAGTTCTACAGGGATTTGGCTATAGAAAGGGCAGAGGGCTGATGATAGTCAAAGGTGCCGGAGCAGCAGGCTCCTCTTCTGCATACCACCTTGCACAGAACGCCCTCGAGGCTAATATTCCCACGAAAATTGACGTCTATGAGCGAGATGCGCATATCGGCGGACGTTCAACAACCATAAATGCATGGAACGATCCCCGATATCCCGTCGAGCTCGGTGCCTCCATCTTCGTTGCCGTAAACCACATCCTCGTGAACGCATCCCGCGACTTTGGTCTCCGTACCGCGACACGCAATATCTACAACAGCGAGTCTATGCCGGATCTGGGGATATGGAATGGGAAGGAGTTTGTGTTTACAATGACGGATGAGGGCGGGTGGTGGGACATGGCGAAGCTATTTTGGAGGTATGGCTACGCACCTGTCAAGACGAATAGCCTGATGAAGGAGACGGTCAGCAAGTTCTTGAGCATGTATGATGGGCCGCTTTTTCCGTGGAAGAGTCTAAGTCAGGTCGTGCAGGATGTGGGCTTGGTGGAGGTTACAGGCTTGACGGGAGAGCAATACTTGAAGCAGAAAGGGGTGGGTGATTTGTTTGCTGAGGAGATTATTCAGGCGAGGTGAGTGGACGCAGCGAGGGGTGCATGGGAACGTGGTAACTAATATGGCATAGCACGCGCGTCAACTATGCTTCGAACCTAGGCATGATTCACGGCGTCGAAACCATGGTCTGCATGGCCGCAAATGGCGCCATGCAAATCGAAGGCGGCAACTGGCAGATCTTCGAACGCATGCTCAGCTCTTCCTCGTCCATCACCACTCATCTCAACAATACCATTACACACGTCTCCAAGCAACAAGACGGCACTTACAACCTCACCCATTCCGACGGCTCGATCAAAACCTACGACGAAGTCATCCTCGCATCGCCCCTCCAGTTTTCCAAGCTCGTCATAGATCCCGCGCCCCGCCATGTCCCGGACGAGATCCCATACGTAAATCTACATGTCACGCACTTTGCAACACCACATAAGCTATCGCCGGCGGCGTTCAGCATGAAGGAAGGCGAAGAAGTTCCCGAGGCTGTGCTTACAACGATTCCATCAGGTGAGAAGTACCGAAACGGCACGGATCATGGCAGTCCTGGATTCTTCAGCATTTCCATCGTCAAGTCGGGCGTGAACCCAATCTCAGAGGTGCCGCGACAAGAGTACGTCTTTAAAATCTTTTCGGATCGAAAAATCGACAACAAATTCTTGAGCAAATATCTCGGTGTGGAAGTCACCAAGGAAGAGGCGGAGCAGGGAACTCAAGATGGGAATGTGAGCTGGATTCACCACAAGCTCTTCCACTCATACCCGCACGAGTATCCACGCCTTACTTTCGATGAGATCAAGCTCGATGACGGACTTTGGTACACAAGCGGTATCGAGAGCTTTATCAGTACAATGGAAACTTCGGCTTTGATGGGCAAGAACGTGGCAAGGCTTATTGTCAACGGATGGTTGGAAAAGCAAAACCAAGGCGACAGTTTGAAGGTGCAGGGCGAGCCTGGCTGGAGGTACGAGGCCCTAAGTAAAGAGAATGAGCAGAGGCAGCAGCCGCAGAAACCTTTGAAGGCGAAGCTTTGAACGCGTGCGATGGGGTAAAAAGCCGCCGAAGGATTCGAAGACGTGTGGAAGAGTAACGGGCGTGATCATTGCAGCTTCACGTAAGCATTAACCCCCTCTGTATGTATCAAGAAGAATGGGAGGCCTACATCCGCGCTAACATGCCTGGGTTAGGCCGTGGTCTCCAAATCAGTTTCGGAGAGATCGGCTTCCGACTTTCGTGCTGGCTACCGTGTTACAAAAATACTATTCTCACTTCAAGTCCTCCACCGCCCATCAACCGTAACTTTTGACTACATACCTCACCCGTTTGATTCGACATCAAATACGGGAGCATAGGATATGTGGATACAGGGGCAGGAAACCGTGGCGTCCGCTGCCGAGTGCGCCGTTCCCGACAGCGCTTACGATCTCCACCTAGCGTCGTCATCTTTTCTTGACATACACGATCGTATCATTTGCTGACTTTTTAGCACATACGGAGCACTAGATTACGGCATGAGGTTCGTGCGAAATTGTTGCAGCCTTGTATGAGGTCAGAAATCCGAAATTTACAGCTTGACAGCCCTACCTTGGCTCCTATACGAGCCGTGAGAGACGGGACCACATACGTATGCGGACAAATAGCGACTAGTGAACTCGTCAGCTTTTGCTGATTTGGGATAATACTGTGGTCTCGTGTATCAGCATTGCTGCCGACTAGACGGTTGATGCGGAGCAACTAGCAGGAACGGGAACCGGCCATGTTAGGCGGAGAGAAAGATGCTCCGAGATCACCGACCAGCCAATAATGCATCATGGTTTTGCGTGAGTAGGAGCCACTCACGTGGTACGATACGAATTGTTTGAGTCGGGCGACATTACCATCCTCCCGCCACCCATTCGGCCGGCCCCGAGACAATAGACAGTTTATCTAGAGAAGGATCGTTATAATCCTTCCTTAGGCCAGCTAGGCGCAAATCCCTTGCCCCTCCCCGGCTTAAAGTCCTATATTACACGAAGACCACTCGTAGAGTAGTATATATACTCAGAGCGGCCTGCCGCCAACGAGCTGTATCGATATCTTTCTTCTATTCCAGACAAGAAGAGTCCACGTCAACCATCTCGACGACAGCATCATGCACACTTCCATCCTACTAGCCCTCTGGGGCGGCGCCACTTTCGTCATCTACCGCGTTGTTGCCTATGTCCTTGAAGAATTGCGACACCATCGCAATGCGAAAAGGCTTGGTTGCGAACCACCTTACGCAATGCCGAGTCCGGATGGTTTAGGTATCAAGCTCGTGTACGATACTTTGAAATCCGTAAGGGAACATCGCACGCCTCATTTCCTCAAGGAGAGGCTTGACAAGACGTGGGAGAGGGAGGGAAGGATGATTACTACCTTCAGCCAGGTATGTTTGGAAAGGACGAGTATAAATGAGCCAGGTTGTTGACGTAAATCGAAAGAGTGTCTTTGGCATGTCGACTTTTCTCACGGTGGACCCGAAGAATATTCAGGCAGTTCTTGCTACGAAGTTCAAGGACTTCGGTCTGGGTGATTTAAGGAATAAATCGTTCAGTGTTCTGCTGGGGAATGGTATCGTGAGTCCTATCATTACCTCCTGCCAGTCCTTCACCACTTACAGTGTTTGTTTAGTTTTCTTCCGATGGTGAGCAGTGGTCACATGCGCGTGCCCTCCTCCGACCTCAATTCGCCCGAGACCAGGTCAGTGACCTTGATCTCGAAGAACGGCACGTCCAACATATGATGCGCCACTTCCCCGTCGCCCCTGGAGGATGGACAGAAACCACCGACATACTTCCCCTCTTCTTCCGTCTAACCTTCGACTCTGCAACCGAATTCCTCTTCGGCGAGAGCATCGATTCCCAGCTCGCCAGTCTTCCTAACTACATCCCTAGCCGAAACGGCCCAACCGTCAGCGCACAAGACTTCGCCACCGCCTTCGAGATAGCGCAGCGTGATGTAGGCAACTCAGGGCTCCTCGGAAACCTCTACTGGCTCACGCACACCAAAGAATTCAAAGCCAATGTCCAAAAGTGCCATTCGTTCATTGACCACTACGTCCAGCTCGCGCTCAACAAGGAGAAATCCACTGCAGGCATGACATCCGCCGGGAAGCAAAAATTCGTCTTCCTCGAAGCCCTCGCGGAATCAACCCGCGACCCCATCGAGCTCCGGAACCATCTCCTCAGCATCCTCCTCGCAGGCCGCGACACCACCGCCTCCCTCCTCTCTTGGGTCTTCCAAGCCTTCTGTGAACATCCCGCCGTCTACACCACCCTCCGCGCCCTCATCCTCGAAACCTTCGGCACCTACGACCACCCCCGGTCCATCACCTTCGAGTCCCTCAAAGCGTGCAACTACCTGCAATGGACGCTCAATGAAGCGCTGCGCTTATACCCCGTTGTGCCGTTCGACGGGCGCCGCGCGTTGAGGGATACATGTCTGCCTGTTGGCGGCGGCCCAGATGGCACGAAACCCGTGTATGTGAGGAAAGGGGCCGCGGTGGATTACGCGGTGTATATGATGCAGCGGCGGAAAGATTTTTGGGGGGAGGACGCGGAGGTTTTCCGGCCCGAGAGGTGGGAGGGGAGGAGGAGTGGGTGGGAGTATTTGCCGTTTAATGGGGGGCCGAGGATTTGTATTGGGCAGTAAGTTGTTTCCTCTTCTCTTTTCTATCCTCCTGACTCCTCAAAATCGCCTTGTCTGTTTCAGATGGTAAAGGCTGGCTGTGGAATTGGTTTGGGAACGAGGGCTGATTTGGTCATAGGCAATTCGCGCTCACGGAAGCTGGGTATGTTATTGTTAGGTTGCTGCAGAGATTCGAGAAGTGCGAGGGCGTGGGGAATAGCTGGGAGCCGGTCGAGAAGGGCGGGTTTGGGTATGCGAGGTGGAAAATGACTCTGACTGGGTCTCCTGCTGATGGCGTTAAGGTGAGGTTCAAGGAGGCGAAGGAGTAAGATTATGAGTAGTAATGGTGCTGTGTAAACAACTAAACTCATCTCAAGCATCAAGTATGGTGTTGGTGGCGTTAGTCTGGCGTGGTTGTATATTCGGAGGTAGCATTATGTTCAGTTCTCTACGAAGGACTCGGCATACGAAACGAATCTATTTTGGGCGATATAAGCGTTGCATCTGAGGTTGAATTAGACATACAAGATAGGCTTTAAGCTTACCAAACGTTCTGTGTGACCTTAATCCCTCGTTTTATACGCCGCCGCCAACGTCCATGCTTCAACTAGAAACGGCAAAGTCTACTCGCATTCCTTTCCCACACCCGGGCACTAACTATACAACTAGTCAAGTCTTCTCGGGAGCTTGAAAGTGAAATCATTTTATTTGTTTATGTAAAATCAACCATATATTCGTGCGCTCTTACGGAGCCGTGGGTATCTGTGTCGTACGTCGTGAGACATTATATAGCAACCAAGTCCTAACGCAAAAGGTCCATCCAGTGACCTCCCGGCTCACTCTACCTGTTCGACGCCATGAACAGTGTCATCTGCCTATGGGGATGGCAACGAGGTTACGTGGCATGAGCCGGGTTTCAATCCATTTCTTGCCGGGCCGGGAGTCAGGGTCATTGTAGATGTTGCGCTGAAGTGCAACCGTTCCCGGTGTTGCAGGATCAAGCACGATCCGCCAATCCCAATCCGAGGGCTGATTGAACCATATGGTAGCATAGCCAGATGCAGGCTTACCACAATACTGTAATCCGAGTGCATGGATGCTATCCATGCCTAGCAAATTGATGTCCTTACAGTTGCCGTGGGAGCGTTGCACCTAGAGCACGCGTCCACCGACTCTCACACTCTTGCGGTCCCCGTTCAACTGGAGCTTTTCCCATGTCTAACGACCGTCAACATGCATACTTTTTTTTTAATCTGGCTAGAGGAAATTACCTCGGCTGACAGGCAAGTGATGGGGGATCCGGTATCCATGAGGAATATCACGTGGATTGCCTGGCCATGTGCGCGGTTCACAGCCAGGCTGAATAAAATACGTCTTTCCGTCGGACTCGTATGCGGTCTGAGTGCTGAGGTCATCTTCGACGGTTGACCCATGATACTTCACTCCGAGCTTCTTGTCGGCAATTACCTTGACGATGTTTTCATTTAAGTCTTTAAGCAAAACATCGTCGAGCTTGGCAAGCTGGGACTTGAATAGTTTTGGTGCGCGCAAATCTTCGAAGGGTAGTCGTCGGTAAAAGCTCGATCATTAGAGTTAGAACGAAACCATCGTAGTGACAGGAAGGACCCGGCTGGGAAGAATTAGCAAAGGAACGCGACGTCGACTGGAGCACAGCTGAGTCGCATCTAGGAGACATACTTGAGCTTAGCGAACTTGATTTGGAAATGCTTCTGCCACGGCCATAAAAGGTAGTAACTTGCTGTGCGATAGGTGGACTTGCCCTATCAACGCAGGCAATTCGGAAAAAATAATTCTAGCTATCAATATACTGCAAAGCTCTATAACACTACCCCAATGCAGCCGGGTTCAGAACTGGACCTATATTTTGGTAGCCCCGTATTCCAGAGGATAAAATACCCAGATTAATTACTCTCTCCTCTAACCACTGTCTCAATGAACCAGGGCAGGAAAACCTCCTCTGACCATACTGAAACCAAGTACCGTATCGCCGCCAATAATCGATAACACCCAGCTACCGTCGCAGTATTGCCAATAGGCACCGGGTGCTTAATAAAATACACCGTGTCCACGGTATCCACTGCCCACTGCAGTTCCCATACGTGACCATATACAATAATACCCGGCAGTGGCGTACACGCTGTGCCTTGGCTTGTAAACCGAGAGATCCCCACCTGCCATGCTGTTGTCCACATTGCAAGCTTAAAATTGGCATCAAGTTCATCGTTGTAGCCCTTCTTAGTCTCCATGGACAGAAGAGCTGGCTGGTAGCAGAGGTCGTGGGTCTGATTAATTGTTCGCTGTTCATCATCGGATACGTTGCGAAGGAGGGATTGGATACTCCCTCTAAGTGTGGATGAGGGTATGTGGGTAATGACGAAATCAACGACCTTTGGGTCCTTGGGATCGTCCTTGAAAGCAGGGGCGAATGCTTTAATGGGCTTTGCAGTGGTTCTGTGGATGATAAGTATGTTTAAGTGGAAAAAGGCCATCTACAACGTACACATTGTGAGATTCATATCGGTCTTGGTAGGGCTTCAAGGCACGGTCAAGAATCTTCTGGTGGATCTTCGAGTTCCAACCGGATTCGTGGGTTCTAGCCCAGTACTTTATCGTCGTGTCCCGCACCTCACATATGTCCTCAAAGTCACGGCTCTCGAGTCGAATGCTTTCGCGCGATGCAGGCACCGGGGCCATAGATAACATAAAAGGATGCAGTCGTTCCTCTGCTTCAAATTGAGCCTACATATAGTTAGTGTAATTATCGCCTTGTCCTGAAGATAACGAACCTGAATAGATCGCGGGATGATACCAATGTTAGCGCAAATATTTTCTAACGCATCCCAATGAGGCTGTAGCACTTCTGGTATTGGGCGCTCCCCGTTAACGAATCCCACTGATATGGGCTTGTCGAATATGTGCATATCATCCAAGCTCTTGACTGGACTGGGGTTTCGACTTTTACCCCTCCGGGATGATGACGCTGTGGTATTGGAATTTGTGGGTTCACTGATCCCGAGTCCCATTGATGCCAGCTCTTCCCCATATCGTGAGCCGGAGTATTGCGACGTGCTTGGTGACAAGACAAGATTTCCTGTAGCCTCAATCGATGCATAACCAGCGACAGCTTCGGATTCTTGCTGTCTTGGTTTACGTGGTCTGCCGCGCGGTCTCTTTACTTTCTCCAGATTTGATTGTGAGCCGACACTTGCTCGTTCGCTCGGCTGTATTGATGCTCGCAAGTCGCTACTCAACGGATCAGGACTATCGGGAGGGCTCGGCCGGAGACGAGGCATGTTTGCGGTGGTTTTGTCTAGTGCGCGACGCTTGCGACGCTGCGATTGTGATTCTTGGACCTGAGAGCATTTTCGACGGCGGGACGTTTCAGGCCTGGAGGCAGCAGCGATGTCGCCCAGCCATGCGGAGACAACACGGGGAGGAAGGGGCATGGAAGAGATACAAAGGATTAAAATAGCGAAGCGATAAATGGAGAAAGCAGAGCTGTTGTTGTAACAGCTGAATGTCGTTGCCTAGGCCACAGTAGGGACGCGAAAGCTTGGCGTCTTTGGCATTGGGGCTGGAGTTACGTGTGTCAACGCTCTGAAGTCAGCGTACCCAACATCTCGTTCTAGAACTCTGCAATAACGCCCGAGACGACCTTCTCCCTTCAAGCAGTCTGCAAAAAGGGCAGCCGCATCTTCCACGCCCGAGAACGTAGAGCATTGAAGCAGCAGGAGGGCGTCTACCTCATTGGTAGCCGCAGACCCTTCTGGCCCACAGACCCACCATACAATCCGTCCACTCAGTGGTACACGCCACAATCACTTGAACAACATGCGTAGACGCGATCAGTGACCTCAATAGCCCTTCCGTATGGAAGGAATTAAATGGGTTTGACGGAAGCAGTCTAGGTAAGTATGTGAATGCATCGTATCGCAGAGTTTCCCTTCAATATAGAGGACGAGCTCTATCTAAGCCTGGGCAATGAACTCCTCCTTTGCCATTGTCTCGCTGACCATGAGGGCTTTGACCTCTTTCCTCATTTCCAAGGCGCCATCGTACTGAGCTTGAGTAAGCCCCGCCATTATCAGCGACCAGCACATTTAGTATAGAGAGCAATGCAACCGCAGATTCTCCAAAGGTGGTAGCGACCGTTATTTCTTTAACGTACCAGTCCAAAGCTTCGTATTGCAGCTTGTCTAACCGCCTTCGTTCCTTCCCCACACCGTGCACGACCTGAAAGACCCCCCAAACCGGACACACCCTTCCTCTATCCATCCACAACCCTCAAACCCCTCAAAAGAAAGAAAACAAATGTCAATCCCCACGCGCTTCAAACTCATCTTCTTCGTGCCCTCCGCCGCGCTCTCGGCGTGCAAAACCGCTGTCTTCGGCGCGGGCGCGGGACGCTTCCCCGGACCCGCGGGGTATACCGAGTGTGCGTTTACGAGTCGTGGGGTGGGGCAGTTTAGGCCGGGGGATGCGGCGAATCCGCATGTATGTCTTTTTCTTATTCTCGTTCTCATGCTCATTCTCTCTTTTTTTTTCCCCTTGACCCTTGCCCTTTATATCTCGAGAACTTTTCCTACCTGTGCTTGCAAGCGGGGCGGGCATACGCCGCGGATAGGAGTGAATCTACGAGAAGGGATGAGGGAGAGCGAAGACTGCGCTAACTGTGAGATGGATGGTAGATTGGCAAGGTGGGAGAATTGGAGGAAGTAGAGGAAGTTAGAGTTGAGACGATTTGCGTGGGGAGGGATACGGCTATCAAGGCTGTTGAGGCGTTGAAGAAGTACGTATGCCCTTTTTTCCCCCTTTGTATGAGCGACGATAGCTGGTAGTGGAAGTTGTTGTGATTGTGGGGTTTTGCTGATGGTGGGGTGGTTTGATAGGGCGCATCCGTATGAGGAGCCGGCTTATGAGGTTTATAAGATGGAGGATCTGTGAGCGGTGGAAGAGAGGATATGGTGTCTCACAACACAGTGGAGTACCTCTGAGCTTTTATATTAGGACATGTGGTTTGGGTCCACGAGCTTTGGGAATGATGAATGGTTCTTTAAATCGTCATTCTTGCTGCTTGGGGTAAACTTTTGAACAGTCACCATACACTTGATTCAATCTCCTCCCAGATTCTATTCTGAACGAACACGTCAAATGGCAATAGATAGTCCCAAGGCCTCCAAAAGGGGCGATTTGACTGAAATCGTGCACCAGAAAGCTGATGAAGAACGTTTTTGCATACTTTGTTTGACTGTAGTAGACGTTCAAAGGAGAGGCACATCACAGGGAAAGCGACCTATCTATGGTGCTGTATGGGGAGTGTTACTTTTCTATGGATGAATCTTCACGAAAAAGAGGACTTCTGGAGACCGTAATACGCCAAAAAGCGTACTTGTGAATAAGTTCTTGATCAGCGCTTATGTTGGGGTTAGGACATTTCTTCCAAGGTTAGATATGATAACGCAGGCCAAGGTACCTAGGTACCTATAGGAGGGAGGAATGTTTAGCTGATCCTCTTTATTATCACTGCTTCCCATTCATCCACCCATCACAAGTGTCAGGCTGCTACCTCGTCGTAGTTATGAAGGGCTTACGGCGTACGGTCCTTAGCTTCCTCAGCCTGAGTTCTCAGAGACGCATAATGTGTGTACCTCCGTACACAAGACAGGTACATATGTAGGCACGTAGGTCAGCAAATACGTTGAGATGACTTTAACCAGTGTCATTTTATTACACTCGCTTGCAGAATCGGCTTCCAGTTTCAGCAACTTTGAGCCTTTTCTCACCACATGGGTCAGTCTCGCTTAGTTGAAGCTACACCTTATGCGCTGTAGATTAACTTTAAGCCTAGCTCCTACTTGTGTCTAGCGGATAGGCTCTTGTGTATTGGGGTGAGATCAGATGAGACTACATAGAGGCGGGAGAACAATCCTCCGAGCATCCTAGCCATATATCCACCGCGACATACCATGGTATAATCTACTCTAATATAGTACTCTTCTATTGCTAGAAAGCTTACAAGGTTATAGCTAGAGCAGGTTAGCCGCCCTCTCCGCTACTCTCTAAAATATCTCAAAAATTAGTTAACTCCCAAAAGAAGCAAGTAGGGGTTACAATACAACGTCGAACGGAGATATTCATTCTAAAACAGGTTAGCCTGCCAAGGCCTCCCCCTCAGGCAACACTGAAGACATTCTAAGCGCCTAACACAACATTTAGCAGTTTTAATACCATATTGCGAGGGGCCACTTATGCTGAATTTTACCATCGAGCTTATTTCTATCAAACCGAAGCTCCTCGATCGACCGGCTCCCTAAAACCTTTTCTCCAGCATTCTCGATTCGCCACCCCATTGCTCAGCCTTACCTTTCTTCCAGTATCCACAGGCGGAGGTACAACCGCACCAATTTTACGCAGAAGATCATCGGTATTTGCTCACATATCATCAATTCAAGCCAACAACTATCATCTCTGATTCACATTTTAGACCCCATCACACCCCACGCTCAAGATGGCCTCCGCCAATCCTGAGATACGACAGGTTCTGTCCCAATCGCGGCAAGCGCTGTCAGCTGCTATTGGGTACTTGTACGATGCCCGCTCTGAAAAGGTCCTCATGCGATCAATCTTCAATACCACGACTCTTCCACCCGAATCCATCGTACCAAGCGATAAGCCTGGGCTGACATACAAGTGTACCACGACTGACTCACTTGAAGAAAAATTCTCCAATCTCAAAATCTCAACTGAGATGGGCATCAGTGTTCTATGCGGAATGCTGGGTGGCGGCTGGTGCTTGGAGTACCTTTCAAGGAAGAAGACGAACACCTGTGTGCGACAAGCCTCCACAATTTGCATAACCCCAACGATGATCGAAATCCTTAGGCTCGAGAACGAGAGCCTGAAGAGTTATCTGGACTTAGATGCTCTTCATACAGAAGGCGCAACCCATGTAATATGCGGCATAGAGTGGGGAGCACGAACTTTGGTAGCCGTGAAGGAAGCCACTAGGAATGTTGACACTAGCCGTGAGATCAAGGGGAAGCTGGGTAACAAACCCTCCGGCCCTCACAAGGACCCAAGTGACCAAGAGAATATGACAGGCAGTGTTCCGCCGCCCCAAGATGGGACATTAGGTCGATTTGCCAAGTTGATCGGAGAGGCACACGTTAGGGGAGGCGTCGAATCGGACAACACGCTTAGGTCGGTGGCAATAATGCTTGAATTTCAGATCACAGCTGACGTTGCCAACGTCGCAAAAAGTGGTCTTCCAACCAACTTCGAAGAGGTCAAGCACTTTCTTCAGAGCCTCCCATCGACCCTCAAGAACGTCAACGGCGGTAAGGGTGTGCCTATCGCCTTTTACCTCTTGTCCCTGGACGAGGTCGCCAGGATGTTCAAGACTGAGATACAGCGGGATATCGTTGTGAGACAACTCGAACACGACAGCCTTCACGATGCCATCGATATACTGGAAAAGCTCCAAGCTACGACTAGGGACCTTGAAGACTACCTTGCCCTTGTAGAACAGCATTCGTACTGCGTCCCGAACGAGCACATTAGGAAGACCGAAAAGAAATATAAGTCTGCAAAGAAAATCGAACGGTGTTTCAAACACGATCTGGCCACTAAGATCGTTGAAATCCGAAGTGGGTTAGAGGGTGTGGACAGCCTTTGAGAGCTTCTGTACGATTTTAGTGGTTCTGACTTGTCTGATGGAGGCCAGCACTCCATCCTCGGAAAGTACGCTGATAAGATGTCCTTCGCTGACACGGTGAAAGAGGCAGGAGCGGAGTACGTGAGTCATGACATGCTAAACAGCACAATTAGCAGCAACAGAACCAACGATATGTACATTCTTTACTTCAGCGGAGAAGCTCAGAGCAGGCCTAACTGGGACGAAGAGCGACCCACCCTCATTGATCTCCTCAACAGACAGGCTGACCAGTGTCGTGTGCTCGTCGTAGATTGCGATATTCCTACTCCTAGGCTCCTGGAGAAGGCGTACATTGAGCAACGCCGTGGCGGGAAAGTCATTGTGTCAAATGTGACGCAGAATGGGAAAGACCTCGCAGAGCTGTGCCAATTGAAGAGCGGCTTCAATGATAGAGTCGACCGTACACGGAGCGTTACTCCGCCTTCTAGCCGACGAGTCGTTCGGGTTCCATGCCCAGGAGCAGACTGTTTCACAACGGGGAAACTGAAATGGGTATGCTCCACTTGCCAAGACCCAGTCTGCTACGGATTCACCGATGACAACTTGTACTGCCTCTGCTCCCGGTATCCATTCACGGACGCCGTCTTCAAGTGTAACTGCGCCATCCACGGTCCAGAGTTCGCTAAGTATGGCGAGGAAGATCTACGCAAGCGGCTAAAAGCGCTTGACCCATTTGAAGAATACAACATCCTCATTCTTGGAAGGTCGGGGGTGGGAAAATCAATATTCATCAATGCTCTTGTGAACTACTTGGAGTTCGAGTCCTTGGAGGACGCCATGATTGATACCGGCCCACTTCGATACGTGATTCCGTGCTCATTCTCTTACCAGGATGAGAAAATGGAGGACCATGAAGTGGTTGTTGGGAAGCAAACGATTTGGGAGAAATTTTCTAGTACCGGAAAGTCGTCGACAAGGAAGACACTTACATACTGCTTCAATATTGATGGCAAAAGTATTCGCTTCATCGACACACCCGGCATCCTCGACACTGCGGGTCCCCAGCAGGACCACGAGAACGCGAAGGATATCTTCGGAATGCTTGAATCCATCGATAAACTCAGTGCCATACTAATCCTAATGCCGCCGAACGAAACACGCCTCGACATCGCGTTCAAATTCTGCATAACCGAGCTTCTCTCTCGCCTCCACCGCGATACGTCCAAAAACATTCTCTTCGGGTTTACCAATGCTGGTGAAACACATTTCACACTGGGGGCTACCAAAGCGCCACTGGACAAGATGCTAGAAAATTTAGAAACCGGTATCGCCCGCGGCGAGTCAAACCAGTACTTTTTCGACTCCAAGGGCTTCATGTTCCTAGCAACGTACAAGAAGAACCGGGAGCACATGCCTGGCGGCAAGGACTAGACTTGTCAACAATCAACTCAACTCAATTTGACCATCAAAATTGAGTTGAGTTGCATTCAGAGGCCTTCAAGTTGAGTTAAGTTAATTGATAACGTAATCAGTGAGGTCTAAGTTAAGTTAAGTTAAGTTTAAGACGTTTAAGTTGAGTTGGGTTAACTTGATTAAGTTTAATTACTTAGGGATCGTTGCTGAGTTTCTCATAAAGGTGATCAAGATCATTAAGAGAGAGCTCTCCTTATAAAGATAAGGCTTGTAGAGAGCGTTTAATGCCTATTCTCTTCTAGGACTTGAGCGCCTGCAGCGCTGAGAGGAGCTTAGGCTTCATATAGAGTCGTCTAGTACCTAGTAGATCTCCTAGTTCACTAAAGGTCCTCTCACAATCAGCTGCTAAAGCTAGGATTAAGTAGATGTTGAGGGCAAGCTTCATTAAAGTAGGATATTAATTCTCTTAGAGTAGCTAGTACTTAATAGGATTAATAGCTAATAAGTCATTAGGGCTAAGAAGAGGCTCCTTCTTCTATAGTTTAAACTTATCATTAAGCGTCTGCTCCTTCTGTTTAATAGCAGCCTGCATTAAACTATTAAGGAAGGCTTCCTAGCTACCTCTGGCGTTAACTTTATAGCGCTTAGTAGGCTGTTAATTACCCTCGTCACCCTACACGTTAGCAGCCTTAATGGCTATTTAATCCTTGTATAATTTCTAGAGCGCTAGGAAGGCCTGATGGTTGCTTAGCAGCTAGTTCTACTATAGATAAGGGCCCTTCTCTACCTCATCCTAGTTATTAGGGACCCTCTAAGCGCTATCAAGATAGTGTTTGTACGTTAGATAGAGGATTATTGCGGCGTAGTAGACTAGGGACGCGTTAAGCTTATTATAGTACTCTAAGAGCTTCTTATGTGCGGCGTTAACGTTAGTTATTAAGTAGTCCTTAGGCGCGTCTTTAGCCGTATAGTCTACTTTAGCGAAGCGCTCCTTTATCTATTTAAGCTTATTAAGCAGGAACTTAAAGGCGACGATAACCTCCTAGATAGCTCCATGGTTGCTAACTTTAGTCCTACCCTGCAGCCACCTTGTCGCCTCCTTAAAGGGCGCAAGCAGCCTAATGTGCTTAGTAATTGTCACCTAGTCCTTTATAGTAAGACCTCCCTCAGCGATAAAGAGCCTTGGCTTAGGTCTCTCAGTCAACGGCTCTCTCCGCCGCGAGGCAGTCTTAGCTCTATAGTCCTGCGCGCGGAAATTAATATACGCGTCGATAGGCCCTGCTAGCTCAGCCGCGCGCTTAAAGCAGGCGTGATAGGAGTTCCAGCAAGTCTTAATAGGCTTGATAAGCTCTTTTAGCCTAAAGCCCTGCTTCTTAAGACGCTTTACCTCCTTAATTTAGAAGCGCTTAAGGAGCTATCAGGATTATAGTGTATATATTAATAAGATAACATTAAATAACACTCTAATAGGGCCGTGTTTCTACTACTCCTCTATAAGCTTCTCCTCCTTATCTAAGTTCTCCTTATTATTCTTAAACGCCTCTTTATCCTTACCCTATATAACTATTTAAGCGGCTAGGTTAATAATGTGGCACGTACAGCGTAGCTAATAATAGGGCGCGTAGAAGTTGTACTCCTCTAACAGCGCGTTAATTACTAAGTTATTGTTTGTAGCGTTATTAAGTACAAAGTAACCTAGTTGCTTTTCACCAATTTTAAACATCTTAAGCGTTGCTTGGACGACTAACGCGAGGTTCCTGCCTAAGTGCTTGCCGTAGAGCTTTGGCAGGCTAATGAGGTAGTCTAATACGCCTCCGCTTAAGCCTAGGTAGTATACATATATCCTAGTAAGCGCTCACTTACCTCTAGTTAACGTCCAATTATTAAAACTTATATATATAAGTGAACGTGATTATTTCAAGAAATTAATAACGGCAGAGATATAGGACTTATACTCGCGGAAGATAGTATCTTAGAGACTATTATAACTCTACTAGAGGCTTACTTCTGCTATAGGATTAGTAGCTTTAATCATTACTTAAAACTTTAGTCTCTTAATAACGCGTAACGACTAGTTATTAGCAATTACCTAGTCTTTGATAGCTTCTTTAAATCACACCTTAGAGAAGGCGCTAGCTAGCGCGTTAGCAACTTCCTAAGAGACCTAAACCCCATTAGACTATATAGCTGCAAGAATTAATGACTACCCTAGTAGTAAATTTAATTTAATTTTACCTTCCTTACTAATGCCGTGGCCGCGGACGTTCTACTATAGATAGGTGGCTACTAAGCTTATTAATTAATAGACGTTAAACTCACTACTAGTTTTCTTATATTAATGGTAGTACTTATAGAGCCAGAACTTCTTTTCTTACTGTTAATGCCAAACTAGCCAGCCATATTGATATATCTAGCTTAGCCTGCTGCCTTAGCCATGTTTATAAGCTCTCTTCTATAGATAAGGCACTCTCGTCCATTCAAGGCCCTCCCACGTCGAATTATCGTCGTTATCCACTACTATATGGGCTTAGGCATCTGTATTAGTAGTCGATTTATCGTCAGGTTTAGCGCGTAGAGAAGCGGGTTTTAGGCGCTGTTTCTTATAGTTTGTAAGCTAGACTTAGTCTTTAAAGGCTTTCTTAAGGTTCTAGTTTATATCTAGCAATTAAGGCGTGGGTAAGTAGTATGGTTAATATAAAATAGCGACAGTTAACGCGTTAATAAGCTTCTAAGTGCGTCTCTCGCTAGGGCTACCTATTAAGGACTAGCTTAACTGTTAATTAGCCAATAGAGTGACTCTACGCGACTACCTGGCACTTCTCCACCTAGCCTCTATCACGAACTCAATTTGAACTCAATCAGCTCAATCAACTCAATCAACTTGAGCCTCTCTGATTGAGTTGAGTTGAGTTTGAGCGGCTCTCGAATTGAGTTGAGTTGAGTTGATAAACTCAATCAACTCAATCAAGTAATTGGGTTCGAGTTGATTGTTGACAAGTCTAGCAAGGACCACCACGCTATGTTGTGGGTAAATTCTGCAGGCTCAGTGCATCGACTCATCACGACGGTCATGAGACTTCCCGCTCACGACGTCAGCATGACACTCAAGCTGAACCGGACCATCAGCTTCCTCGAAGGAATGGCGAAGCCCTTGGCCAGGTTCACCACGAACACCAAGACAACCGAAAAGAATCTAGAAGAAGCCGAGCGTCAGCTAGCTAGGGTCATCACCCACGGTGGCAATCTTGCTGAGAAGGCCAAGATCAAGGTCACCATTACTGTTCCAGTTCGATACAACCTCAAAGAGAAACGGACCGTCTGCTGCCATCCAAGTTGCACTAGCCAGGTCAAGGATGAAGACGGCGCCCTGCGCACTGTATTTAAAACCATCTGCCATGACGGATGTGATATAGAAGTGGCAGACGAAATCAAGGGCGCCAACGGATTGCAATCCTGCAGGCCATTCAGGAGGTGGCTTCGCATTCTGACGGGTTACAACTGCAATCGGGAAGGGTGTGAACACGATTGGGAAGAGCACATGCATATTTCGTATGAGTTGAGGGATGAAGTGAGAGCGGTTGACGATGAGTCAGTTCTCGATGAGATCAGGAGCAATGAAGGGGAGATGCAGGTGCTTGAGCACAAGATCAAAACCACCAAAAACTCCCAACAAATGATTCGCAAGGAAAGAGAGCAGATTCAGCAGGCCCGTGCCTTGTTCTATGTGTACCTGTGCCATAATGCCGTGGGTACGTCGAGGGCTTACAGCGATGCGACTATCCAGTACCTAGACCTCCACATTGCCATGGCGAACCGAGATGGCCGGACTGACGAACAAACCGAACTGATGCTCCAGAAGTCTGCGCATTTGGATGAGGTGGAAACTTTGCAAGAAGCGATTGCTGTTGGCACCGTTGCTATCCCGGATGAGCGGGTCGTGGAGAGGACGATTAAGGGGTTGAAAAACATGGATTTGTTTGGAAAGGAACTTAGCAACGCAGTCAATCTAAGGAATGTGGAATTCGAAGGTCCTCGGTTCATCTTCGTTGAATCCAAACCGAAAACAAAGAAGGGATCCTGGTTTCGATGGTCGGGATGAAAGATTTCATTTTGGGGCACGTATAGTTTGTTTCGCAACGTATAGTTTTGTTTCGTATTTGCATCCACTCCCGCTACACTTACCTCCCCTGTTGTCCATACCTCCTGCTAAAAGGTTGCGCTACCTTAAGTTTGTCGCAATTTTGCCATCGCTAGCGGGGAGGGCGGCTAGACCGCTCCAACTATGATCTTGTAAGCTTTCCAGCAATAGAGGAGTACTATATTAAAGTAGATTATATAACTACCCGCTAGATATAAGTAAGAGCTAGGCGCTTAAAAGCTAATCTAAAGCGCATAAGGTATAGCTTCCGCTACGCAAGGCTGACACCCCTGCGGTGAGAAAAGGCTCAAAGTTGCTGAAACGGAAGCCGATTCTGCAAGCGAGTGTAGTGTCAAAGGTAGCTACCTCTGTAGGAACAGCTCTGACGTACTCTCCAAGACGACGCGAACGGATCGATGTTGCACGCCACTCAGAGCTCCATTCCGAAGTCTGAAAGAACGTTTGTCCGGATTTCTAGCCGTTGCAACGTGGCCCGCTTTCAGACATTACTCTTTCACCCCGACAATCGAGAGTTTGGCATGTCGTAGTGGATCTCGATGCGCGTACCCGTCATCTGTGACGTTGCAGGCACGGCGGCCCTTGCTGCGATGAAACAAGAATGCACGCAATCTTCACGTGGAAGCCAGCCATGCGGTAATCGAAGCCCAAAGCTTGATTCTCGATGCAAGTTTCCTCATCCGTGGCTGTGCATTATCAATCTCACAGGTGTGCCGCCACAGCTGCGTGGTTTGAGGCAGCTTTGCGTATGACATCATACCCCCCGCGCTTCCAACAAACGGGACGAGGGTATTTGCCCAAAGCCTGTCAACCCAGCCAATTGGGATAATGAAAGCCAATCTCGATGGGTCGAAAAGAGCATTTTCAAACCCCTGTGTACTCCCATAAATGACGTACTTCGGTCATGCGAATACTGCTGCGTTTGTCGCTTCCTACATATCTGCAGACGAATGCGGGAATTTCTGTACCGACCTTACAAGAGCAAACATACAACAAACTAATGACGTAGCTTCGATCCTGAGCTCTCGGGACTGTCTATATAAGACGCCATCTTCATCAGTCTAAGTTCTCCATCAACACTCCTGCAACTACCTCTACTACAAACTTCTACTACCAAACCAACCAACAACCTCAAATCACTCATCATGTCTGACGCCGGCCGCAAAGATTTCCACGACAAGGTCAAGGAGGGCATCGTCCCCGACTCTACCAAGTCCACTCAAACCAAAGTCAAGGAGAGCTTCACCGATGCCGGTGACAAGCTAGCTCGGTACGTTTCCTCCTTCACCTCACAGTGAACAAACATCTAACAGACATGCAGCGGCACTCAACCCGACTCCTCCAAGTCCCACGGCCAAGAGTTCACCGACAAGGTCGGCCGCTCCCATGACCGCAACGTCCATGGTTCCGGCCCCGAGTCCGTCCTGGACAAGACCAAGCACGCTCTCGGTATGGACAAGCACTAAGTGCTGCGACTTCCTACGATGCGATACGATACAACTGTACGATGACGAGGTGTGGGGAGATTGATCGGGATGGATGGGACGGGATTGACTACCTCTCGCTCCTGAGCTGTACCCCTGGGTGCTTTTTAATGATACCATGCCGCGAGGCAATTGAATCAAATTCTTAATCGAACAACTGCTTCCTTTGTGCCGTGATGTGATGCTTCGATTTGTCGTACTTAGATGGATTTGTTAGAAGGCAAGCTGTTCATTTTCACCTTCCAAAGCGTACCCAAAACACGGTGCAGAGCCTTCAATTGAGTGCTCTCTACGCACATCTTCACATATCATCATAGGCCTGGCTATTGAACATCGTGGGGGCCGACCAGGGGGGAGCACCCCCGCAAGGGAGCGAGATGTCCAGACCAACTTTCTAGGCGGTAGCGAGATGAAGAGTTATTGAAAGGACGACACAATAATAAAACTGTTTCGCAATCACAGTGCCACGTATGGCCCCGGGGAAACCACCGGCAGTGAAAGGAAGAGGTTGGAGAACGCGCACGTATCCGTCGCGACCCTGCAGGGCAGGCCGTAGGGACAGGAAGCGCTAAGATAAGCGAGCCCGGATCATTGGACTAGCGGGCGATGACGTTGAACGTGGTTGGCTGGTTGCCGTGGTTTCGGTGTTTACGCGACAAAGATGGCTGGCAAACCCGCCACACCCATTTGTCTACCCAGCCTCATACATTTCGCAGCAAAAGTATCCAGATCCAAGACTAAGCTAAACATCCCTCTCTCCTACCACCATTCCATCTACATTCTTGCATTCGGGAGACATTCTGATCGTTGGACGCAGTTTGAACCTCAACGCACCCTTCCGACCCAAGTCAAGAGCTACCCGCAACTCAAACACCACGCGCGCCGATAGCTGCGTTCCGACCGCTACACACGTTCTTGGGATAAAGCCTCGCTCGCTATTATTCCCACATTCTTTGCAGAGACACCGCACAGCCGCGCATTCTGAGCGCATTCCATCGTGCGCCGCTCCCGCCCGACGGGCGCCGGAGGAAATACACCACATTCCGAGAGGTTGAAGAAGGCGGAGACACACAATGGCGAACATGCGTTTCGCTGTTAGCCTGCAACGTGAGTGCTGCCATGTTTCGTAGGGATGGGATGGAAGCTGACTATACTCTAGGGTTTGTACCGTTTCTGGGCTATCATCATTTCCTCATGATATTCATAGCAATAGCGATAATTCTATTATGTGAGTACCCCCTCAGGCAAAGAGCGTAGGAACATTTACTAACCATCTGCAGCATTACTGCTAGCTGGCTGCTCCTCCACATCCCCACTCATTCCAGGCATCTTCCTCGTGTCCATGTGGTACGAAAAGTACACGCCGACCTACTCCACGGAACAAGTCGACCCGGGCGTCACCGCAGCCATCGCGAACATCGTTGGCAATGCACAACTCGCCGTGCGCGTCGGCTATTTCGGCATCTGTATCAACAAGGACGGCGGCGACTACATTTGCACAAACAACGCAACCGCTCTCGTGGATGGCGTATCGGTGGACCAAGACCCGCTCAATCTCGTCTGGGTGGCATCGACATTCAAGGACGCTGTCGTCTTCCCGTACCTCCTCATCGTCGCCCTCATCTTCGCCTTCTTCTGCTTTGTGCTCCTCGCCACCTTCCCTGGCTGGCACGAAGAGAGGGATGAAAGAACAGGTTCCGAAGTCGACGTCAAGCCTTTCCCCTCAAGACCCGTCTCGCAAGTCGCCCTCGCCCTCATCTTCATTGCATCCATCTTCGTCCTCGTCTCCGTACTGTGGCAACACACCGCATCAGTATCCGCAGCGACAATAGTACAGGACCTAGGGAACGGAAGCGTAAAGTCCGGAGTAGGGACAAGTGCCATGGTGCTCGGTTGGTTCGGTTTCGCGCTGTTCATCATAGTGACCATCGGGTTACTGTGTATGATATTAAGCATCATGGTGCTGGACCGTTTGACCGACGAGTAAACTTTCCTTGCATTCACCACGGCATTTTCCATTACTTCGCGCGACCGTTTGCTGGAAAAGGATAGGATAACGAGGCGAGAAAGAGACGGGAAAAAGTAAACGGCATGCTGGGAGGGCGAGACAGTTTGGTATATACATGTGGCATGGGCATCGTCGAGCGTTGACGCTGCGATCCACGGGTTCAGACCGATCGATTACATACCCCCTTTTAGCGATGCAATTCGAGACGTGGTG
This sequence comes from Byssothecium circinans, assembly GCA_010015675.1. NCBI lineage: Eukaryota > Fungi > Ascomycota > Dothideomycetes > Pleosporales > Massarinaceae > Byssothecium > Byssothecium circinans. The sequence goes on along the minus strand of ML976991.1, from coordinate 1,093,875 downwards.
GCAGTTCGCTGCTCACGACGGCCTTTTTTTATCTTTCTGGCATACTCGGCGTTTTTGAGGGTTGTTGAGCATGAGAGAGAGATGGGGAGGGATGGTTGAAGGGTTGCATGGTATATTATTGATGGAATGGGTTGATGAAGGGGTCCGATGGGTGGGCGAGGACGACGACGAAACTTGTATCTATGTAGAATGAATTCAATGAAGACTGGAAAGTCGTAACTCAATGATAACTGACCCTCACCTTCTAATGTCAAACTGGTCAAGGACCTCTTCAACACAACGGATGTCGGTGACGGCTCAGTGTATGTTTGACTGGAGCGATGATCGATGGGACTAACTCCACTAGGTATACCGTGTCCGTGCGCGTAACGCCCGGATTCGCGTAACGCCCGCCTTTTACTAGGAAAATTAAAGAAAATAAGTAACTTTAAAGCTATATAACTTTTTAATTACTTTTTCTTTTTAAAAGCTTCCTTAACTAAAGTTATAGAGAAAAACTATCTTTATAACTTTAAAATTTTAGTTTTTTAATAATAATTAGTTTAAAGAAAAAAGTATAAAAGTACTAAAACTTAAGTCTTTAAAATTAAAAAATAATATTTTTTTAGAAGTAAAGTATACTATTTAGAATATATTTTATATTAGGTTCTTTTTAATAAAATAACTATTTAAGAAGATATATTATCTTTCCTAATTTTCTTATATAAAAAAGATTAAAAGATAGTATAACTTCCTAGTTAATAGTTTTATTAGAAAAAACCTAATATAAAATATATTCTAAATAGTATACTTTACTTCTAAAAAAATATTATTTTTTAATTTTAAAGACTTAAGTTTTAGTACTTTTATACTTTTTTCTTTAAACTAATTATTATTAAAAAACTAAAATTTTAAAGTTATAAAGATAGTTTTTCTCTATAACTTTAGTTAAGGAAGCTTTTAAAAAGAAAAAGTAATTAAAAAGTTATATAGCTTTAAAGTTACTTATTTTCTTTAATTTTCCTAGTAAAAGGCGGGCGTTACGCGAATCCGGGCGTTACGCGCACGGACACGCTAGCGCACCTACCCCTCGTCAAAAAGTTACCTGAGGAACAATATCTCGACACAAAGTCATCCACAGTACTCTCTACTCTACTCTTCTTCATTCCTCTACTTTTCTACTGCACGTTTCTATACTTCTAGACCACGTTAGACGACCCATTGATCCGCCACCATGTCTAGCTATGCGCTTCCCCAGTCCCACAAGGATGTAAGTTGCCCCGCTGTCAGCGTCAAAGAAGCGCTGAGTGCTTGAGTGCGGTCGGAAAGGTCGGCATCGCTTTATGGAATATGAAGCCGCCTTTTCAAGTGCACGGGGGAAGAGAAGGGAAAGTGACTGCATGATGCTGACTACTGATAGCTCATGGAGAAATCCTTGGTGGACACTGATAGCGAGGTCGCTCAGATCATGGTGAGTACCCGAAGTCATCTTTCGTAAATGTCGCTTATAACCTGTTGCAGGAGAAAGAGGTCCAGCGCCAGCGCGAGTCTATTCTCCTTATCGCTTCCGAGAATGTCACATCCCGCGCCGTCTTCGATGCTCTCGGCTCGCCCATGTCGAACAAGTACTCTGAAGGCTACCCCGGTGCCCGGTATTACGGCGGCAACGAACACATCGACGCTGTCGAGCTGCTGTGCCAGAAGCGTGCGCTCGAGACCTTTGGACTGGACCCGGAGAAGTGGGGTGTCAATGTTCAGTGCTTGAGTGGTAGCCCGGCGAACTTGCAGACATACCAGGCTATTATGAGGCCGCACGAGAGGCTGATGGGGTTGGATCTGCCGCATGGTGGTCACTTGTCTCATGGCTACCAGACACCGCAGAAGAAGTGCGCTCCATCTCACCTCTGAAGGAAAGGAATTGACTGACGAGTGTAGGATCTCCGCCGTCTCGACCTACTTCGAAACCTTCCCGTACCGCGTTGACCTCAGCACCGGCCTCATCGACTATGACCAGCTCGAGCAAAATGCCCTCATGTACCGCCCCAAGGTTCTCGTCGCCGGAACCTCCGCCTACTGCCGCGAAATTGACTACGCCCGCATGCGCGAGATCGCTGACAAGGTCGGCTGCTACCTCATGATGGACATGGCACATATCTCTGGTCTCATTGCGGCTGGTGTAAATAAGTCGCCCTTCCCATATTGCGACCTCGTCACTACCACCACCCACAAATCCCTCCGTGGCCCTCGCGGTGCCATGATCTTCTTCCGCAAGGGTGTCCGCAAGACGGATGCCAAGACCGGAAAGGAGACTCTCTATGATCTTGAGGGGCCTATTAACTTTTCCGTGTTCCCCGGCCACCAGGGCGGACCTCACAACCACACCATTACCGCCCTCGCTGTGGCACTCAAACAAGCCCAGACCGATGACTTCAAGAAGTACCAGCAGCAAGTCATCAAGAATGCCAAGCAGCTTGAGGTCTCCTTCAAGGAGTTGGGGTACAAGCTCGTCACTGACGGCACGGATAATCACATGGTGCTGCTCGACCTGAAACCGCTTTCTCTCGATGGTGCGCGTGTTGAGGCTGTGCTCGAGCAGGTCAACATCGCTTGCAATAAGAACACCACACCCGGCGACAAGTCCGCGCTCACGCCCATGGGCATCCGTATCGGCGCCCCAGCCATGACCTCCCGCGGCCTCGGCGAGGAGGACTTCAAGAAGATTGCCCAGTACATCGACACGTGCATCAAGCTCTGCAAGAAGGTGCAATCGGAACTCCCCAAGGAAGCCAACAAGCTCAAGGACTTCAAGTCCAAGGTAGCCAGCGGCTCCGTCGACGAGATCAACAACCTCAAGAAGGAAATCGCCGCCTGGGCAGTCACGTTCCCGCTACCCGTGTAGGAATGGAGTATCGGACCCTCACCTCGGAGTTATGGCGCTTCTTCTTCTAACCATCAGGATTTACCCACGGGAAAAGCATCTTCAACAGTCTTGGGTTGGCTGGGCGTATTCAACATTTTGAGCTGCGTGGGCAGCCCGCATCGGGATTTTATCGGGGTGGATGAGTGGTAGTGAACTTGGGAACGGCTTTACGGATGGAGGGTATATTTTTGGCGTTTTGATAATATGTCGGTGCGGATCAACTCCGCGGCCTCGCCTGAGTTGCTGTTTAACCAGCGGCTCATTATTGTACCATTTCAGGAAAGCTATCAATTGAAGCATTTGTTCAGAAAAACAATAATGCGCCCTGTTGTGTGCGGTTACATGACTATTGCATTTAAACCCAGATAAACGGGAGTTCTTCTACAAAGTGGCCAGCCAAGGCTCAACTCATCTTTCGTGATCCCAACCCCGACGTCCCCTCATCACGCCCAACCACGAATATGACGGACGATGAACAACACTGAGCAAGCAATGAAGTATGAGATTACTTTGCCCTCACTTGCATAATCCCAGCCCCCCACCCTCCTTCTCCCCCCCAAAAAAAATCCACTCAAATGCCCCACAGTGTCTGTCACTTCACATCCGAATCCTCAACCCCAACCCCAACCCCGTATGCCCCGTCCTCTCCGTCCCCGTCCTCACACTCGTACTATCCACACTCCCGCCCTCGCTATCCCCATCCCCGTCCCCACCACTATACGCCCCATCCCGGTCCTCGTCCGCAGCACCATCTAAGCCAATCGCCAAGCCCAACGTCCCAACCTTGAAAACACCCGCACACCACTCGTTAAAGACATCAGGATCCCATACACTATCCACACTCGCCTTCCCCTTGCCACTCCTCGCCGCGCCGGCGCCGGCGCCGGCGCCCCCGTTAAGCGACGGCGTGTAGCACGTATCGTACCAGTCCTCGTACGTCTGCGTCACGGACTCCATGACGGCAGCGACGAGCATTTCGCGCGTGCGCAGGTCGGAGATGTATTCCTCGAGTTTCGCGCGGAGGAAGGGCGTGTGCTGGTCGATGTTTTGGCGGAGTTTTGTGGTGCGATTCGCAGCGTCGGTTGGCGTTGATGATTTGACGGGTTTGCCGTCTTTGGATTTGATGGGGTCGAGCATGCGGTCTACGAAGCCTTTTGTGAAGTCTGTGATGGCTTGTCGGAGCACCGTGTCGACTTCCGCTTTCGCGTCGAGCATGTTCTCGACGACTTTGGGGATGAGGAGGCCGACGAGGTTGCGTGGGTTGAAGAGGCCGCCGCGCGAGCGGAGTTCCCAGAAGGTGTTTGTGATGCTGGAGATGTCGTAGTGGATGTCGGTTTCGGGGGTTACGTATTCGATGTCGAACGCGACGATTTGTTGCTTGAGGAGGAGGAGGTGCGAGATTAGGAAGAGGGTGGCGTCGGTGGGGGAGGAGGATTTTGTGAGGAGGGTGCTGGCGTGGCGGAGGGAGAGGGTTGTGCTGTGGACAATGCGGTGGGCGAGGTCGTCGAAGACGGAAGACTGATGTGATGGTTAAATACAGGAGGAGATAGAACGGATGTGACAGACTTACGTGTACCAAGCGGTAGATCTTGCTGAGCAGCCAGATTGCCTTCCGCAGCGTGGGATACCAGTCTTTGAATGCGGCTTCTGTGTTGAAGTTCCAGCGCGCGTCGGGATCATCTTCTTCGACTACCATGGGCGTTTTGGGCATTTGCGGAGTTGGAGGGACATCGGACTGTGGCGCCTTCTTGCCCGAGAGAGCCGGCTGGTTAGACTTTGAACCGGATAGGCCTTTCTTCTTGCTCTTGGCTGGGTAGTCCAGGTCTTCGGGTTTCGGCTTGTATCTTTCGATTTCGTCACGCAGTATGGCGAGTGATAGAAAGACCAATCGATTCTGTGCGTCTTGTAGCGCCGGGTGAACAAGCGTGGTGAAGTCTAGCTTGCTCGCTTCAATTGGCGACTCATCTTCTTCCTCTTCTTCCATGTACCGTGTTTGAATGAGTGTGCACAGCTCACACAGCTTGAGAATCTGTGTCTCGTGGATTATACGCGGGCGTAGGTGATCTTGCAAGGGTTCGCACATGGCATCCAGAAAGTCGTACAGACCACCGTCACCATCAAACCACTCCCGCCATAGATCAGTCTCATCGAAACAGATGCCGCGCATGTAGCTGATGCTACTTCGAGCAAATGCAACTAGGTCTTTGGAGGTGCTCGGTGCTTGGGCAATTTCTCCAATCTTCTTGGTGACAATTGGTAAGATCAAACGACCACGAGTTGCTGAATAGCTCTGATACAGCTCGTTCATCAAGCTCTGGTATTCCGCCTCCGCTCCTTGCTCTGCTCCTGCTGGTAACACGGCCCGCTTCTGTATCTCCAGCCCAATCTGCTTCAGCTCTGGTGCGCCCACACGGAATTTGGCGTAGAGCAACGCAGACATGGTTGTGTCGTTGAGCTGCCGGTCCGCTATTCGCTTGGACACGTCTGCGGCGATTTCTCGAAGAGCGTTGGTGAAGTGGACGCGGATCAGAGTAAGGGCGCGGGTGAGCAAGAGTCGGTATCTCGAGCGATATGTGGCGGATTCGCGATGCTTTGTGTGGACCTGCATGTACTCCAGACAGCTGTCCAGATTGGCCAACATCTCGGTGAACTCCTTCCCCCTGACAATGTTGCCCGCACCCGGCGCATTGAGTCGTTTCGTTATAGGCTCGAGGTAGAGGTAGTATCGTAGGTTCTGGCCCATGTCGTCGGCCAGCTTCGTGATGCGCTTCTGGTCGTCTATGAGGTCTTCGCATTGTGTCTGGAATGCTGTGGTCTGCGATTCGACTGCTTTGAAGGACTTGGTGAGGGATGAGAGAGTGTCAAGGGCAGAGGACGTGTCGGCTATTATAGTATCGAGATGGTTGCGCATCAGATGCAGCTGCTCTTGGTACAGTTTATACTCTTCATGGCTGGCATCCAATAGCTCGTCATTGATGCCGCCATACCATTCCGCAAACTCCAGCTCATTTCCTATATTCTCCCTCGACTTCTTGCGCTCCAGCTCCCGCTCCCTTTTAATATGCGCCCTCACGATGTCGTAGAAGTCGCTGTACGACTTGGCTCGTCTGGCCACGGTGGCAGGCGGCGGGCCATTGATCTTCTCGGGCGCCTCTTCTATGGTCTCCTGGATGCCTTCTACGCGCTCGACGTCAGCCTGGCTCTCCTGCAAAATCACCAATCAATAATCAATACTGCTCAACGTACCCTTTCAATTCAGGACGGTGGGCTTACGTTGGGCTGCTTGAGCAGAGACTCGCGGCGCCGGTGCTTGGGCTTCTCTGCGGGTTTGGCCGCCCGCGTGACGAAGCCGCTGTACCAGGAGTCTTCATACATGTTGGTAGGGAGTGAGAGTGACTGGGGGTGAGGGGGTGAGAGGGGTGACGTGAATGCTGTCCCTTGCCTTCCTTCCCTTGGGCATGTTCGCTTGACACGCAATACGGCGTACGCGTGGGCGTGGGGTAGCTGCTCCCTAGTTAGTCAGCCGCGATGCCTGCTCCGGAGCACGATGACCGTTCTCCAATCATGACGTTCTAGACTTCCAGGTTGCATGTCGCCGCCGACACTGACAAGCTCTCTCCCCGCCGTTATCATCAGCGCTCTGCCTGCTCTGGGCCTGCTTTCACGTCGTCCAATGCCAATGCCTACCACATAAACGAACCCCCACTACAACACATTCCCATCTCGTCCCTCCGATCCTATCCGTTCTCCCACAATGCTCAGCACTCGATGCCTCTCACGCGCCACCACACGAGCTCCGCATGCCCCGCGATTATGGAGGAATCTATCCCACAGACCGCGTCCGCAAACTCGAACCAAAGCAGCGACTCATCCGTATGCTCAGCGCCGCCAGCAGCATTTCGTCCGGTCCGTCGCCACCGTCACTGCCCTCTTCGCGACCGCTGCGACATGGCAGTGGTTCAACGGGGAGAAGATCTTTAGGGAGGTGCATGCTGAGGAGCCACCGGCGGAAGAGCAGGAGCTACGGTTTGAGAAGCCACGGCGGCGGGCGACATCCGAGGAAGACAATAGGAACATCATCAGCTCACAGCATCTGCAGGTGCTGAAGAGCTGGGAGAATCCGGGAGTGTATGCTTGGGGATCAAACTCGGGGCGAGTGGTCGCACCGGACTTACAGGAAGCTTTCATCAAAACACCACGGCGGATACCATTCTTCGATGGCGTGCTCCTGCGGGACATCAAACTGGACAGAAAGTTCGGCGCCGCCATCGACGAAAGAGGCGATTTGCTGCAGTGGGGGACTGACTTCTCGACGGAGACTACGCAGCCCACGCCGACCCTGAAAGGGAAGAACCTCACATCATTGGCCATCTCACGCGATCGGATACTGGCCCTGTCATCGTCCGGGGACGTGTACTCAGTCCCAGTATCACAAGAGGAACAGCAAAAGGGTCCAAAGCCCAAATCTACATCATGGATTCCCTTCTGGGGCTCAACATCGAACAACATCTCCTACCGCACACGCACACCTTCCAATCTGTCGTGGAATGAGAAGGTCACTTCTATCTCATCTGGATTGGAGCACGCTCTCATGCTCACTTCTGCCGGCCGTGTCTTCTCCCTCGCATCGGGAAACCAGGATTACCCAAAGAAAGGCCAACTTGGAATACCCGGTCTGACTTGGGAGACGCGACCAGAGGGTGCGTTCGACATACCCCACGAAATCACCACCCTCAAAGGCTTCCCTATTAAGCGCATCGCAACCGGCGACTTCCACAGCCTTGTTAGCGACGCCTCAGGACGCGCATTCTCGTTCGGCGACAACTCTGTTGGCCAATTGGGTTTCGACTTCAACCCCGAATCCACCTTCATCGATGCCCCCTCTCTTCTACCCACCCAGAAACTCTACGCTGGAACCGCTCAACAAGCCTCCGTGACCAACGTCTTTGCCGGCGGTAACACCTCATTCCTCAGCATCGAAGCTACCAAACCCGTCGCAGCCGCTCGTGCTCCTGATCGCATACAAGCCGATACATGGGCATTTGGCTTTGGCCTGACTGGCCAGCTTGGCAACGGCCGCTGGATCCACAACCAATCCAACCCCACGAAAGTCCCTACCTTCTCCGGCCTATTCGAATGGGACGAGAAGACCAACAGCGTAGTCCCCATCCGTCTCGCATACATGTCCATCGGCTCCACCCACGCCGCAGCCGTGATGGATAACGTAGCCAGTGTTGCTGTCTCTGGTAATACAAAGCGATTGACCGAAAATGACACGAACTGGGGCCGCGACATTGTGTTCTGGGGCAATAACGAGTTTTACCAGATCGGTACGGGGAAGAGGAATAATGTGCCGTCGCCTACGTATATTCAACCACTTGATCAGCGGGCAGAGGAAGAGAGGTCGGCCAGCGTTATGGGGTGGGGGAAGCAGAAGAGGGAGAAGGAGATGCATAGGTTTCAGATTACGCCGAGGTCGAAGGTTAAGGTTGGTGGTAGGACTGTGGATATGGAACAGAAGGTTGAATGTGGGAGGGGTGTTACTGCTGTTTACTCTGCTGTTTGAACGATATTATAGGGGGGAGACGAGCATCTAAGATTGAGTTGGGGTTTTGTTGGGATGGGGTTGGGTAGTGCGATGCCCAAAGCATGCCACGTTCGCTTCGTGTGTATATACTGCTACCTTTTTTTAAACAATTTAGTGGGGGCTGAGATGTTGGGACAGTCGCGGAAGGTTTGGGCGGTGGGTGTTTTTTTGTATTGATAGATGGCTACTTTTCCGCTCTGGAGGTGGAGGGGTGGTGAGGGTATTGGAATGAAAAGTCCTCTCCGATCACAAACTTGAGCCATGATTGAGTGCGGGAGGACGTATGCAAGCGCGCGTCCAATCCACCTATCGGAAGTTTTTCGTAGTCTTTCTTCACCTCATGCATCCAATCAACTGAGCCGCCCATGCGGCTCTACGGCAAAGCATCATGATGTTTAAAAACATAGACTGGAGCATTCCCACCCGCAATGGCAGCCCAACAACGCTCCATGTCTGCTAATTAATCCACACTGCCTTCTCACATTCACCGGCATCGTATCAAATTTGTGTACACAGCAGCCATGCTCTTCCCCATCCTCACAACGCTCCTCCTCCTCATCGCCCTCTTCCTTCTCTCCACCATATGGAATCTTTTCCACAACTACCTAACCGCGCTCAAAGTCGGCCTCCCCATAATCATCGTCCCCATCAGCCCCGACAACCCATTATGGATGTTAATATCACGACCCGTGCTGCGACTACTAAAGCACCTCCCCTTCGGCGGCGGATACTACACCTACACCCGGTTCTGCTACGCGGGCTGGCAATTCGACGACAGATACCGGATCCATAAGGAACTAGGCGATGCCGTACTGTTTGTAACACCGGGACTGAACTGGATTTACCTGTGCAATGCAGATGCGATTCACGAAGTTGTTCGACGAGAGCGGCAGGGGGTGTTTTCGAGGCCGGTGGAGATGCTTGCTATGTTGGATGTGTTTGGGCCGAATCTTTCCACTGTATGTTCTTCCTTTCTTCCCGTCCGTGCTAGTCGTACGTAAAAGACTCCCTTATCACGGGCTCTAATCAAAGTAAATAACAGCTGAACGGTGCAGACTGGCAGCGCCACCGTAAATGCACAGCTGCGAGTTTCACCGAACGAACCAACGCGCTCGTTTGGACTGAGTCGCTGCGTCAAGGGCAGCAAGTCCTCGAGTATTGGAAGAATGTCGATACCAATAAACCTTCCACCCTCACGCAAGATACGAGGACCCTTACTCTGGACGTCATGGCACATGCTGCCTTTGGAAAATCCTTCGACTTCTACGGCGCGCGGGAGAAGAGGGTCGCTGCCGGCCCACTCAGCTACCGCGACGCCCTGGCCATTATCCTCGAGAACATCATTTTGATTCTGGCTTTGGGACCCGGAACTCTCAAGTGGGTATCGTCGGTCATCCCGGCGCTTCGGCGCGTGAGCGGTGCAGTGGAGAGGTTTAAAAAGTACATGACGGATATGTTCGACGAGAACGAGAACGCGAACACGCAGATAGCGCGGGAGGAAAAGGCTCGAGGGAATCTTCTAACATCATTAGTCCGCGCTTCCGTCGAGGAGAATCTTCTCTCCCGAGAAGAAGTCATGGGGAATATATTCGTTTACAATTTCGCTGGCCACGACACCACAGCCCACACTTTCGCGTTTACCTTCATGCTCCTCGCTATCAACCCTTCGGTGCAGGAGTGGATGGCCGAAGAGATGGATTATATTCTAGGTGACAAAGAGACAGTGAATGCGGAGTATACCTTATATCCGCGATTCGTCAGGACTCTAGCTGTTTTGGTACGTTATGCATTACATATCCTTTAGATACGATATGGTTACTTCTGGAACGTTGCTTAAGCTTACCATCCCCCCCCCCCCCCAGCTCGAGACTCTGCGCCTCTACAACCCCCTCCTCAGCATCGTAAAAAGCACAGCGTCCCAACCCGCCCCCCTCACGATCGAAACCTCCCCCATCGTCATCCCCCCACACACCCGCGTAATCCTCAACCTCCAAGCCCTGCAAACGCACCCTAAGTACTGGGGCACCGACAGCCTGGAATGGAAGCCCTCGCGATGGATCGAAACCAAACCGGGCGATGGCAGTCCCGTCTATGAGCGGGAATATCTCGTTGAAGCAGCACAGGGTGCGTATATGCCGTTTGGAGAGGGGATGCGCTCGTGTCCGGGGAAGAAGTTCGCACAGGTGGAACATGTGGCTGTTATGATTGCTATGTTCCGCGGGCACTGTGTAGAGCCGGCGAGGCGTGGGGGAGAGAGTGAGGGGGAGGCGAGAGCGAGGGCGGTGGAGACGTTAAGGGATACGGGGATGGTTTTGCTGCTGCAGATGCTGCGTCCGGAGAAGACGGTGTTGGGGTGGAGGAAGCGGACGCGTACGTGAGGTAAGACTTTAGTAGCAGTTTGCGAAGGTTTTGAGTGCCTTGCATGTACCGCCCGAAAGTTTGTAGCAGTTATTACCTAGGTAATATGCAGCAAGCTTTATACGAGTTTTGGTCACGTGGTTAGTTAAGGCCTGCGCACTGCGTATAAATTTAACTTTTCTTACCGATTTTTCTTGGATATCTACCCTCGCATGTCATAAAAACGAGAATCCGTTAGCGATTGTTTACCAAAGTTCTTGAAATTTTGATCTTCACTGCAATCTTTAGCCCGGGCGAAGGCTCTACTCTTTCATACCTTTATAACCATGCCTGCCTCAACGCTAAAGGTTCATTGGTCTTGGGTCGACAGATTGCTGGCTATTGAAAACCGGTCAGTTAGCTTAAACCCCTGTTTGTGTGTAAACCGGTTAGGTAGCTTGTAAACCAGCTAGGTTGTTTGGGAAATGGTCCTGAATGGATCCTGGCCAGATTTCACTGCAGTCTTTAGCTCGGGCGAGGACTTTTCCTTCCCGCTTTACCTTTGTACCATGCCTGCTTCAAGGCTCAAGGTTTATTGGTCCCGGGGCGACGGATTGCTGACCCAGAGAACTGGTCAGTCAGCTTGTAAACCGGCCAATTACCGTGCAAACCAGTTGAGGTAAGATTCACTGCAATCTTTAGCCCGGGCAAGGGCTTTCCTTCCCACTTCTCTACCCTTGTGACCATGCCGTCTCAAGGCTCATTGGTCCTGGTTGACGGATTGCTGACCTAGAGAACTGGTTGGTTAGCTTGAACCCCTGATGGCGCCCGGGTCCATTTCACTGCAATCTTTAGCCTGGGCGAGGACTCTACTCTTTTATACCCTTTATCCTTTGTACCATGCTTGCCTCGAGGCTCATTGTTGCTGGGTCAATAGATTGCTGGCTATTGAAAACCGGTCAGTCAGCTTGTGAACCAGCTAGTTAGCGTGTGCACGCCTCTTCTTCCCCAGGTATTCCCCCCAATTAGGAATTTCACTGCAATCTTTAGCCCGGGCGAGAAGTCAGGACTTCCCTCTTTACCTGTTTAACCATGCCTGCCTCATTGGTCCTGGCTTAATGGATTGCTGGTTATTGAAAACCGGTCAGTTACTTTTAAGCTCCCGCTAGTTCGTGTGTAGATAAACCGGTCAGTCAGCTTGTAAACCAGCCATGTGCCAGCCAGCCCCTACTAGCTGCCAGCGAGATTTCACTACAATCTTTAGCCCGGGTGAGGGCTCTCCTTCCCTCTTTCCTACTTTTATGGCCATGCTAGCCTCAAGGCTCATTGGTTCTGGCTTAACGGATTGCTGCATGTGGCTATTATTGAAAACCGGTCAGTCAACTTGGGTCAGTCAGCCTGGACCCCTGCTAGTTGGCGCGATTTCGGATCAGCTAGAAGTTTCACTGCAATCTTTAGCCCGGGCGAGGACTCTACCTTAAGGCTCATTGGTCCTGGCTTGACGGATTGCTGCATGTGGCTATTGAAAACCGGTCAGTCAGTGAAAACCGGTCAGTTAGCTTGAACCCCTGCTAGTTGGCGTGTAAACCAGTCAGCCCCTGGCTGGCGTCAGCTTACTGAGCACCCAATTTCACTGCAATCTTTAGCCCGGGCAAGGGCTTCCTTCCCTCTTCCTTCCCCCTTTACCCTTGTGCTCAAGGTTCATTGGTCCCGGGACGACGGATTGCTGACCCAGAGAACTGGTCGAACTCCAGGGCCAATTTCACTGCAATCTTTAGCCCAGCCCAGCCCTTCTCTCTGCAACCCCCAACTCCCCTTAACCAATCAGCAACCGCAGAAACCCAAAGACCCATGGCATTTCAATTTCTTTGCGAAGGACCGGCGACATGGTGGTTGGGGTGGGGGCCGAGTCTTACACGCATGTTTGATGGAGGGGGGCGGGAATCCTGACACCCAGGCGCTCATCACATCAAGATTAAGGAGTTGATGCATTCCAAGGTACACGCAGAAGACAGAAGAACGGAAGACAGAGTCCGGAACGCGAAGACCATGAATGCCACCTTGCCTTGATACTTCCCTCGCTATACCACACCCTCTACGAATCGAAGTAAAAAAGAAAGGCGGAAAGTTGTTTAAAACGGCAGTGTCAACTCGATTCCAGCCGAGCAGGAAGGGAGGCCGCGTCACGCGCCAAAGGATCGAAAAAAAAAATTAAACAAGAGAATATAATAGAATAGAAGTGGAGGAAGGAAGGATGGAAAGCCTGAAAGGTCGTTAATTCATAACCCCCAACCGCGACCCCCACCCCGACCCCGACTCCGAAATCCCAGCCCGCAGAAAACCTATCCAAAACCCCCTCCCAATTATCAATCTAACAATCCGTCTCTGTCAGAACACCAAACCATCACTCCCCTTAAGAACCACCCCCGCCGCCCCGGATCACGAAGTCCACCATCCCCCCCTGCTCAACTTTCTTCCAGGCGAACAAGCCCCCAACCACTACCACCCCCCCATCCTCCGCCGAACCCTCTCCCTCCCCCCCACCTTCCCCCCCGTAACCCGTCTCGCCCACCTCCTCACCGCCCACCCCCTCGCCAAGCCCTGAAACCTGCCCAACCCCTCCACCAACTCGCCCTCCCTCTTTTCCAGCACCGCCCTCCAGCGTCTCTGAACCAGCGTCGCCGCTCTGACAAGCTCCTCCCTCTTCCGCGCCACGACAGCGCACTGATGCGCGACTTTCATTTTCGCGATGTGGGAGGAGACGGAGCGCCGCAGCATGTGGAGGCGGAATGCGCGTTGGACAGTGGTGGCTGCGCGGTGGGTGAGGGAGAGGGGGAGGAGGCGCGAGGCGAGGAACGTTAGGGTTAGGAGGGTGAAGTCTCGGGAGGGGATTGTGTGGTTTGGTGATGATGATGACGATGACGATGACGAAGAGGTGAATAGAGAGACGAAGGAGGTCGAACATCCCGTCGCTTTGAGCTTAGCCGCGAGACTGGGCCTGTGGGTATGTCCGGACGAGATAGTCGATAGCATCGTCGATGGAAGGTACGTATCCACAATAACCTCCAACACTTTCGGCTCCGCAAACGATGTCGTGAGATTCGTGACTCGGAGGCCGCGGGTTCGTGAAATACATCGCGCCCACGAGAGGAGCAGGCGTTTGTGGTATTCCAAGCCTTCGAGCTCGGTGGTAGCGTCGTCGTCATCGGTATCGAGGGCTCCCTGCTCGTATTCATCACGTTTCTTATACCAGTTTTCGCGGAACCGCTCGATTTCCTTGACGATTTGCGGCCAGTCGACAAGTGTGGAGAGGCCGTGCTTGCCGACGAGGGACCAGAGGAGGGAAAGTGTTTTCTCGCGGTGTCCGTCGACGATGTCTTCAGGTTTGATGCCGCCGACTGCTTGAATCGGGATGCCGCGGACGCCGTCCAGAGCGGCGAGGGCGACTTGGACGTTGTAGAGTTTCTGGGCGCGGCCGATGGAAGGAAATTTGAGGTGTTGGGATAGCACCCAGCTTTCTTTTGCGGAGAAGTCGAAGGCGCTAGTGAGGATATCGCCAGTGGGCATGGTGATGGTGACTGTGTCTTCTTGTCGCGCTAGGAGCGTGGTTGGAGGGTAGAGGAGCAGTTCGACTAGACGGGTAAGAATGACACCGTCGCGGAGATCGATGGCGATGTTGTCGATGTGGTAGGTGTATTCTTGAAGCGGGTATTGGATGTGGTCCACTTTGTAGTTGAGGTGGCCAAGTGGACGTGTGATGTCGCCGTGTGAGGGGAGGAGCATGTTGGCAAGCGCGTGGAGAACGTCCGTGGACGTCTTGTAGGACGATGTGGGTTGGAACAAGCATCCGGTGAGTGTGTCTGCCACTTTTGCTTTGTCGAGGAGGTAGACGAGCATGAGGCTTCGCAGCGCAGTGCGCCTCCATGACCAGCCGTGAGAGCCAAAATCATCTCCATTGTCGCCTCTTGCAAGGCTGGCGATGCTACCCACGCCGCTCTTGACACGCACGGCATCCTCATTGCGGATGAGGAAGATATCGAGGAAGTTCTCAATAGCTCGACGTTCTGCTCGCATGAGACGTGATCCATCGTCAGAGCTAGTTGAGCCACTCGAAAGGCGTGAAGGGACACTGATCTGACGTCCAATGACTGTCTCGGCAGCGGCTCGGAGGGACGTCAAGTCGTATGTCTTGACCCACAAGTTGAGAAACTTCTTGCGCAGACCAACATCGTCCTTCAATCGGAGAGTCTGAGTGAGGAGATCCTTGGGTATGCTCAAAGCGCCATATTGTAACGAGGCTTGAAGTCGCTTGTGCAATGCCGGCATGGAAGGCTCATGATATAGCTCCAACAGCTTCCTCCTCAGTTCTTCTGAGCTCTGCTCCGCATTAGGGTCTCTGCTCGCAGTATCACACATCGAGTTCAGCAACTGCGTGATAGCGACCTCTTGGTACGTAAGCCAGTTGTCCTCGTATAGCTCTGGACGGGCAAGGTCTTCAGACAGAACGGGGTATTTCTCCTTTAGTGGCTGTTGCGGTCGGCCAACCTCGTGCATTAAAGTGATCTTCGTCGGCGCACGCTCTACCCTCTGCCGTCTGAGCGCGGTAGGTGGTGATCGATCTGTATGAAACGGAGACGAAGACGACAGAGGCGTGCGAGTATTCTTCGAGATCTGGCGTTTGATGCTGTTCTTGATAGAAGGTCTCGGCGCGGGTGCGCGTGTAGAAGAAGCCAGTGCATCGGCTTTCGTTTTGACGGATTTTGCAGGCGACCCGTCGCACGCAAGATGAGACCTCAACCTCTTCTGTGTACCCTCTTTCTTTGTCGTTGCCCGTGAACTCGCTTCAGAACCCTTGGTGGTGAAATGCACCTTCGCCGGTTTAACCGTAGTCTTCTTGTCCGCCTCTTTACTGAAGTTGAACTCAATATGCGTTGAGCCATCCTTGCCCTCGAAGACCTCCATACCAGGCGGCACATTCTCTTTCCCGCCGCCCTGGCCATATATGTCATGTTCGAATGAAGACCCTTGACGTCCAGTCTGAACCAGCGGGACGCGTTTCGGGGGCGCAGCAAGCGACTTCCTCGGTGCCTTCCTCTCCTTCTTCATGACTGATACCAAATCGTCCGGCTCCTCTTCTGATAGCGTGACCAAATCCAGTCCAGTATTTGGGCTACTCTGGCGTGGATTGCGCGCCTTGTTTCCCTGGAGAGATTGTCCAGGATGGATGGTGACAATGGTGGTATCATCGGAGGGAACGTAAATAGTGCGCCGTCTCGGCTCCTTCTTCGGCCCCGACTTCTTCAATTCCCTCTTCTCCAGCATCTCTTCGCGTAACTGCACTGTCGCATTCGGTTCCACGGCATGCCTCTCCATCACAAGTTGCGATACGCGTCGGCGCTGCGGTCGCGCTTCCTTGACCTCGGGCGCAGGGACCGGCGCTGGTGGTACAGGCGCAGTGGGCAAATGGATCCTCTGTGCTCCTCGAGAAAGTAGGCTGCTCTTCTTCTCCACCCTGCCTTCAGGGAGCACACTAGCTCTCATCCCGCTCTCCTTCAGCGGTGCCCTCCTCTTCACCTCCACGGCAGAGACTTGCTGTGCTTGTTCCTCCTCCTGCGCTACATCCTCAAAGATATCCAGTCCCTGATTCAACGCGCTCCTGCGCATGGTGCGCGCCGGCCGCTTGGGCTTCACATGCCTTATTCCATCATGTTGTATTTCTCTGGTGTAGTCGATATTCGCAGTCGTGTCGTCGTCTCCGTAGTTTGTGGGCGCGTACGTCGCCGAGCGGTGTGATGCATAACTATTTCGCGGACATGGCGTGCTTTCTACGTAGCGGCGCATGTTGGGTTGTGGCTAGGCAATGCGCATGCGTAGTTGCGTTCGTAGGTAGAGGATATTGGGTGTGAAGTATACGGAGTGGAGGTTGCTCAAGGGAGGCATTCCGTGGACGGTTAGCTGGAAGCACGGACGCGCTTGTGTGTTGTCACGTTTGGCAGGTCTGTTGTCCGGGGCAACCATGATGATGATGGGCTGAAAGGCTTGCATCAGCCAATCGCTGACTTCACCGTATATGCTTATGTGAATTCGAGGAATTGTAAAGACGTCATCATCATCAGAGTATATCATGATGCGAAACCAGCCATGCTAATTCCACCCTTGCTGCCATCCTATTATGCACAACCCGATATCCCCAACCTAGACCAACAGAACCCCCAGAAATGCAGTGCGCAAACTAAATACCATGCCCACCCAAACCAAACGCCACGTCGATAGAAGGCGCCATCTATGCCCTCGCCGTAATGTAGTCCTTATTTTCGATCGTGACGCTCTTCGTCTATCCGGACGTTAGCAAACCCCTCGACGCACAGGAGGACAGAAATCCACTCACCATATGATTAACCTTGTACACACCCACCAACCTCGCGGCAAGCTCAAACATGTTGTTCCTCAACGAAATGACAATAAACTGCGCGTTCTTCGTCCTCTGCTGGATATAACTCGCGACAATCGACACGTTTCTGAAGTCCAGCGCAGCGTCAATTTCATCCATGACGTAAAGCGGCGTCGGTTTGTAGTGATGCAGTGCGAACACCAGCGCCAGTGAGCTCAACGTCTTCTCACCACCCGACAGATTAGAAATGTTTTTCCAGCTCTTCTTGGGGGGCATGACGCTGAAGAGGATGCCTTCTGAGAAGGGATCAAGCGAGTCGACAAGTTCGAGCTCCGCATTGCCGCCCATGGTGATCATTTGGTACATTTCCTTCAATCGAGCAGTGATGATGCTGAAACCCTCCATGAAGCCCTCTAGCCGCAGCCGTCGAAGCTCATCGCATCGCTTTTTCGCTGTGTCGCGGGCAGACACCGCTTCAGCGAGATCGAGACTTCGCGCTGCGTGTTCTTCGACGCGCTTGCGGTATTCGGCGAGAACGGAGAGATCCACAGAGACATTCTCGTTCTTCTTCTCCAACGCCGCAATCTCTTCCTGGATGACGCCCTTGTCCATGTCCTGGAGCTCGTCCTTGGTGTAGGTGGGTAACCCTCCGGACTCTTGCTCTTCGCCAAGATCGCTAGTACTGGTGTAGGAGAGCTTGGAGAGCTTGTCTTGGAAGTAACGCTGCTTCTTCATGTACTCGTTGAGCCCCTTCTGCCCTTCATCGAGCTTGTTACGCATCTCGATCTCGATGGCGCGTGTTTCGTTGAGTTCCGCCGTCTTCTCGTCGAGCTCTTTCTTGAGCGCTTGGAGCTCTTCCTTCCTTGTCTCAAGAGCCTGTAAGATGGTTAGCAAATATTCCAAAATAAAGAAATGCGGAGACAAACCTCTGAAGCTTCCTCGGCTCTTTGCCTGATCTCCGCAGCACTCTCTTTCTGTGCATCCATATCCGCTTCAACCTTCTCAGCATCCTTTGCCAATTTATCCAAGTCCCGAATTGCGTCAGCATGTGCCTTCTCATGCTTCGCACGCTGTTTTTCCTCTTTTGATTTCGAGACTTCTGCATTTGAACATTTATCTGTGAGCGTGTCGATTTGCTGCTTCAAGCCATCTACCTTGGCCTTTTGACCACGGAGCTTGACACCGCCAACCTCCATGATTTTGTCCTGCAGTGCCTTGATCTCGGCCTCAACACCAGACGTCTCTGCACGAAGTTTTGTGACCTCCTTCTCCATCGAGGCGATACTCTTCTCCAAGGCTGATATGCGACCTTTATCGGACTTGGTTGACGCGGCTTCTGTGCTCAGCTCCTTGATACGACGCTTGGAGTCGGCAATATTGCGGTCAAAGCTCTCCAATTCTAGGGCAAGCTTCTGGCCTTTGGTCTCTAACAGAGGAATCTGCTGGTTGAGATCTCGGAGTATGCCCTCAAGCTCCCGTTGTTCTTGCTGAAGTTCGGCAAAAGTCTGCTCCAGGGTATCTCGGTCTGACTCAAGCTTCACGACTTGATCTTTCGAAACGTCTGCGGCAAGCTTGGAAGACATACCACCCTTTGCCACCCGCGTACCACCTCCACTCATGGTACCAGACTTGTCAATGAGCTGACCGTCAAGCGTGACGACCCGCCACCTCTTCGCCCCGTACGCGATGCGATTGGCGTGCTGGAGCTCGTTCGCAACGAGCGTATTCTGCAAGACGCTGTAGAAGGCCGGCTTGAATCTGTCATGTTTGGGCTTGACGAGATCGAACAATCGCGGAACGTCCTCCGGAGTATTGATCTCTGACAGGTCTCGTGAGGGGAGGCGATCCAGACAAATAAAATTGGCTCGACCAAGGTTGTTTTTGCGAAGATATTCAATGCACTGCTGTCCGACCTCAACTGAATCGACTACCAGGTTGTCTAGCTGGGGGCAGGCGGTCGAGATCGCAACATCGTAATTTTGGTCAATAGTACCCAAATTTCCGAGTCGTCCGTGAAATCCGCTGATGCGGCCAGAGTCCTTCAAGCGCATAAGCCCAGTAAGCACATTGCCTTGGGTCTGAGTGGCAGAGAGACTAGCGCGAGCTTCGTCAGCCTTTTGCCTAGCACCTGATAGTTTTGTTCTGAGGGAAGGCTCCTTCTCGGAGAGCTTTTCGATTTGGGCTTGAATTTTCTGGGCCTCCTTTTCAAGCTTCTTTTTCTCAGCCTTGCACTCTTCAAGCTCCGCAGCCTTGCTCTCTTTAGACTCTTCAAAACTAGCGATCTTAGCTTTGACCTCTGCAATACCCTTTGCGCCTGCGTTCTCCTTGTCGCGGAGAATGTCAAGCTCACTCTGAGCAACTGCAATAGCCGACTGCTTCTCGTTGATTTTTGCGCTCCAGGGTTCGAGGGATTTCTGTTTCGTCGCAATCTCGTCCGAAAGGCCCTGCGTCTTCCCTGCTAAATTGGCGCGTATCTTCTCCAACTCCTTCTCCTCACCCTTCATGCTCTGCTCGAGCTCCGCGACCTCCTCTGCGCAGCCCTCGATATCATCGGCATACTGTTGTGCGAGAGTCTCGGATTCGGAGATGCCGTACTTGCTAGTCTCTTTGGTCTTCTCGAGCTTCTTCTGCTTCCCAGCCAAGAACTTCTTCTTCTCCTCAAATTTTACAGTTTCTTTGTCGATTTTCCCAACTTCCTTCTGCAGATCTTGAGCGTCTTTCTCGATGCGTTCGTACTCTTTGGTGCCTTTTTTGTACTGCTTTTCGAGCTGCTTGATTCCTTCTTCGTTACCTTGGTGCTTCTCAAGCTCTTCGTCTAGTTGAGCCTGCATCTGAGCGACTGACTCCTGGGTTACGGCGATGTGATCATCTAGGTTGGAGATGTTGATCTGATACAGCGCTGATTGTTTGGTGGCAAGCTCGTTCTCGTCACGAATGTACGCCAAGGCCTTGTTCTTCTTGTCTTCAAGCCCGCTCTTTTCCTTCTCCACGTGCTGCACTCGGTTGTTCTTCTCCATGCACACCTCATTCAGCGTCTCGGTCTCGGCTGCAGATTCCTCGATTGGCGTCTTGTACTTGGATGTGCCGATGATGTCCTCCAGATACTCTAGCAGGCCATCATCATGCTCGGTCGCGGCCTTTGGCTTCATCTGCGCAATTGATTCGACCTCACCCTGTAAAATCAAGAAACGCTTGTGGTCCAGATCGACACCCCGATCTTTGAGCAGCGTTGTGACGACCGTGAAGGTAGATTCTTTGTTGTTGATGTAGTACTTGCTCGAGTTGTTTTTGAACGCTCTTCGGGAGATGACCAGCTGGGAATCTGGAACCACCTCGCTGCCCCCGCTCGGCAGATCCTTGACTTCTTGAAAGTGAACCGAGACTTCACAATATTCTAAATCTGAGAAGCCCGCCGAGTTGTGGATAAGGGCTGAGATCTTGCCCTGTCGCATCTTGCTCGCACGGAAACCAAACACGAAAAGAAGAGAGTCGATGACGTTTGATTTTCCCGATCCGTTCGGACCCACGACAGAGGAGAACGAGGCATGGAACGGGCCGACTCTCTGTTCTCCCGCATAACTCTTGAAGTTGGTGAGGACCAGCCAGGTGATGACAGTGCGCTGCTTGGGCACATTCGACTCCTGAGTCGAAGGAATGCCCGCGGCCCGCTTGCGCACCACAATGTCCATCGGCCTCTCCAGCGCCGTGTGTTGTACGTTGATCTTCTCGACCATTGCGGGTTGTGACGATGGTGGGGGTACCTGCGGCTCGGGCGTCGCCGTGGTCTTATTAATGGCGCGCTCGGTGATGTCTGACAGCGGCGTGCCAGGCACGTTGAGGGGCTCAATCTCGGGCTGCGGCTCGGGCGACTGCGAGGGTTGAGGCGTCAGCAGCTGCGACACCTCTTCTGGGGCGCCATCCGCAATCGAGGGGCTCGGCATCTCGCTCACTTTTGTCCTTAGCCGCTTCCTAGGCGACTCTTGTTTGATCACGGGAGTTGAAGCATCCTCAAGCTCTGGCGCCGGTGTAGACGGCTCTGTGGGCTCCTCGGTCGGCTCCTGTACGCGCGTGCGCCGCCGCGTTGTCTTGGTAGCCTTTGGAGCCGGAGTAGAGGATGCTGGCGCCCCTTCTACCGTCTTCCTCGGCCTGCCTCGCTTTTTTGGCGGCGGGGCAGGCTCTGGAGTAAAGTCTTCTTCATTTTGCGGGCTTTGCGGGGCCTGATTCTCCTCCTCTTCAGAATCGTCGATGATGGGGGCCTTGCGCCGGGTAGCGGCCGCGCGCGTCGACTTTCGGGGCGCCGCTGAAGGCATTTGTGCTGTTGTAGGGGTAGACGAAGGGGTATGTGAGGTCGATTGCTCTGACCGTGGCCCTGATGTTGTTGCGACGATGATGTTTGGTAAACAAAAGCTTAGGGTGCACGGACCATACGCTAGGGCGGTCGCGTTAGCACACGCCCGCACGCGCTGTCATCTTGCACCCCTCCTTCAATGTACAGTACATACTGGTGCCCCTTACATCATTCGTCGGGACTCACCTCTGCATTCAATACAACAGTGTAAGGCGAGACGCTGCTCTTCAGCTTCCCAGCAGGCCAGTCGCCCAGGTACGTCTTCCATAGTCGGGCGCGTACTTGCATACGCGCTTGTGTCCAACGTCGATTGGATAGTTGCATCTTTCCGGTCAATCACAGGAGGGGCAATTTCATGTGCCTTAGCCTTGCTTGATATTCCTTTTCTTTCCTTCACTTCCATCTTCTTTCGTTGTTTTCTCATCCACTCATATTCTTCTCTCCCTTCAAACTCATCAGGGCCGGCCTTTTACACCATGGCTGAAGAAGGTACTGTCAATGGGGCAAGCACTCCCCTTCAGTCGAATGACACGCGCAACCTTCTAGATGTGGTCGACAACCTCCGCTCACAAGGCATCAGCCGATACATTGATCTTCCTGAGATCGTTGTATGCGGGGAGCAATCATCTGGCAAGAGCTCAGTCCTGGAGGCCCTCTCTGGAGTGACGTTCCCCAGCAAAGACAACCTCTGCACCAGGTTCGCGACCGAGTTGATTCTCCGACGAGGGCCAGTTAAGCCGGTCAAGATTCGGATTGTGCCCGGCATCCACGAAGACCGCTCCGCTGCCGACAAGGCGAGGCTGCTCAATTTCCGCTTCGAGGCTTCTGTGGAGGACCTTCAGCTTGACAAGGTCATTGAGTCGGCCAAAGAGGCTATGGGTATCAATGACACCAAGGTATTCAGTTCCGACATTCTTCGGCTAGAGATTTCCGGCCCTGACCAGCCCCATCTCACGCTCGTCGACCTCCCTGGATTGTTTCAAGCCGGCAGCCGCCAACAGTCGGATGCAGATAGTGACACGGTCAAGTCTCTTGTCCTTTCATATATGAAGAGCCCACGCAGCATCATCCTTGCAGTGGTGTCCGCCAAGAACGACTTCAACAACCAGTCAATCACTCGATATGCCCGCGAGATAGACCCCAGAGGTGTTCGCACGCTCGGATTGATCACCAAACCGGATACTCTCGATGAGGGCTCTGATAGCGAACGTTTTTATATCGAGCTTGCGCAGAACAAGGATGTCCGCTTCCGGCTTGGATGGCATGTTCTGCGTAACCGGGACTATTCGACGAGGAACTCGTCACTGGAGGAACGCAATATTGCGGAAGAGCGGTTCTTCTCGTCTGGGGTGTGGGGATCACTGCATCCTACCCAGGTGGGGGTACACAGCCTGAAGCCTAGGCTTAGCACCATTCTCAAGGACCAGATTCTCGCGCAGCTGCCTGAAGTTCTTACCCAAATTCAAGATGGAATCCAGGACTGTAGCCATAGATTGGACATCTTGGGTGCGTCGCGCTCTACCGTACTTGAGCAACGACGTTATCTCTTGCAAGTCAGTCAGTCCTTCAGCGGTCTGATCAAAGCTGCGACCGACGGCCTCTACTCCGACCCGTTTTTTGGAGATGCTTCAACCTCGGAAGGCTACCAGAGGCGTTTGAGGGCTGTCCTTCAGAATACCCTGACGGACTTTGCGGAATTGATGCGCAAAAAAGGTCATGCCTATACTATTATCGAAGACGGTCCAGCGGATGGCCCTGTTGAGATCACCCGGCAAGACTATATCTCCAAGGTCAAGCTTCTCCTCAAAAGAAGTCGCGGAAGGGAACTGCCCGGAACTTTCGATCCACTCATCATTGGACAGCTTTTTCGCGAACAAAGCGAGCCGTGGGCGAAACTGGTTGGTATACATCAAGCAGAGGTCGTCCGCTCTGTTCATCACGTAGTGCATGCTGTGCTGTCTCATTTCGCAGACCGTTCTACGCTTGATGGGCTTGTCAAGCACTTCATCTATCCCAGGCTGGAGAATCTCACAAAGGCCCTGCAAGAGAAGGTCAATGAGCTCCTCAAGCCCCACGATGCCGGTCACCCGATAACCTACAACCACTATTTGACTGAGAACGTTCAGAAGGCCCAGACTCGACGTCGCATGCGCGAGATAAAGCAGTCACTGGAAAGTGCGCTGGGCGGAGATTACTCGGATCGCGAGTCGATCAAGATCAACGTCAATGTGAAGTCGTTGTTGGATCTCCTCGTCGACAAGACTGAAGCGGACATGAACAACTATGCCAGTTCTACTGCCACTGACTTTATGGAGGCTTACTATAAGGTACGGCAACCATTTTCTTTCAATCTGGCACCTACAACCCAGATTCATGTTCCATGGCGCACACAGCCAAACTGACTATTGCAGGTTGCCCTGAAAAAAGTCATTGATGACTTCAGTGTGCTTGCTGTCGAAACTTGCCTTATCGAAAAGCTTCCCTCTCTGCTCTGCCCCGCAGACATCCTGGATATCGACGACAAGACCGTGACGGCGCTAGCAGCTGAAGACGAAAAGTCTGCCGCCGAGAGGAGAAGATGCAATGAAAAGCTCAAAGTCTTAGAAGAAGGACTGCGGGAACTGAAGAGCGTGCAAGAGATTTCATTTGCTCATATCGAGGGTAAGTATATTTGTGGCCGAGCACACGGAAGGCGAGAGTTAACATAAACCAGATTCTCTTGGTGGTACCGAAACTAATTATTCTGCTGGGGACAGTAACGAAGTACTATCGAGGCCAGGTATGGTTTATTCCGTCACTAACCATCTCTTCCTTACTGACCTCATTACCTAGAATCCGTTGCGAAGAGTGTCTTTTCAGAGGCTATTGAAGAGGTCGTTGATGAAGTGGCGGAAGAGGTGGCGGAAGAGGTAGCGGAAGAAATGGTGGAAGAGGCAGTGAAAGATGTTAAGGAGCGTGCACCCTCACCAGGGAATTGGTTCGACCCGCGCAAGGTCGCTGTTGCGCCGGCATGGTCAATTTCTACACCCGTAGAAGTTCCTGCCTCAGATGCATGGGACTTCTCGTCTCCAGTGCTACACGCTTCGAAGAAAAAGAAGAAGGGTTATAAATCCTCCATATTTGACTAATACATGCCAGAGAATACATGTATTCGCTATCATAACAGCTCTTAGGGGAATATCGTTTGAGGAAACAATATGCTGTGGAGGGTTTTCTTTCTAAGCAAGGTAGAAGGCAACGCAGATGAGTATTACAGAGTATTTTCTATTGGTTTAAATGTCTTGGGGTTTGCTACTACGATCAATCTATGAACGGGTGCTAAGTAACGATCTAGTGTGCTGAAAGGTACGCAGGGGTGAACAATACAGTATTCCCCTGCATAAACACCAGTCCCTGGACAAGAAAAATAGCGATTAACAAGCCAACTCGCCATTTGAGCAGTGCCATATTCTCACCACCACCAGCGGTAGATCTATCACTGCAATACAAATTCTAGTTGACTCTACATGATGCGAGGTCGAACGCCGTCGCGTAGACCTTCCCGTCATTGACGTGCGACATGAGACAATTCACGTCACCACCTGGCGTTTCATCCCAACGATCAGACGTTTGTCCCCGGGCTTCGTCAAAACGCCATTGCCTCTCTTTTCCTTGCTCTTTTTCTTCTTCAACGTTGAATCGTTCATCTGTTTGGCGCATTTTCTTCACGCTGCACCTGGTGTGCCCTTCTTTCTTTGTATATACACATCCCCCGCCGTAATCAACCATGTCACAGGCATACAAGCCAGTACCCGTCGACGACGGCAGGAGCGACGATTCAAGCGAGACTCTGCACCCCGAGACTGACAAGTGGGAGTGGCGAAACGAGGATGGGAAGAGGAGGGTGCGACACAGTCTGCCGTTGTCGCATTGGGCGTGGGTTGTTCAAGCGGCGCTGCTATCGTGTTCGGTAACACTGTTTGTGGTTTCCATGTGCAGACAGTCGACGGGAAAGGTGGAACAGATTCCAACGACATGGTGTACGTCTTCGATCCCAACCTGACCTGAACGAGCGCAAGACTAACAAAGACAAAGCGCCACTAAACGAAGCCGTCAAATACGAGATAAAACACTTCGACCTCCCCCCTATACCCGAGGGCCCCTTCATCGGCGTAGGCGACAGAGTAGATGCCATGTGGGATTGGGCCACAGACAGCAGTACGTCTCACCGGCCTTTACCACTGCACCACCACTAACTCCCCCGTAGTCCCCGACACAATGGTCTCCCGCGACGAAATGCTCAAAATGAACATGGATCCCACCGGCGCCCTCGAAGTCACCGACCCGAAAACCGGCCGTCGCGGCTACCGTGTCGCAATCGAAGTCTTCCACCAACTTCACTGCCTGAACCTGCTGCGCCAGGCAAACCATAAAGCGCATTACGCGCCTCTTGGAGGCGATGCCGCCGCGGAACCAGAGGATCTGCATGGCCATTTGGATCACTGCATTGATGCGTTAAGGCAGTTTGTTATGTGTCAAGCGGATACTAATGTTTTCCCGTTCAGGTTCCCGTTTAACGATGGGGATCCGTGGCCGGATTATTCGAGCCCGAGGATGTGCAGAAACTACGAGAGGGTTAGGGAGTGGGCAGTTGAGCATGGGGTTGAGAGAGGAGTGGACGAACCGGAGCACTAGATCTTCAGTGCAGATCAGCGGATATACGGACGTTCGAATGAAGTTGGGCAAGGAGGCCAAGGTCGCGCGTGTGAATATGTTTTGATGGGAACCACCCTTATCACTGTATGTACAAAGTTCTGTTCGCTAGCCGTTTATATTACAAAATACCCCGATGCACTCACTAGCTACAATGTATATCTAAAATCAGGATGCCTATCACTCATCTTCCCACTCTCAATCTCCCTCACCCGCTCCTCAATGGACATACCATCCCTCTTCCGATTCAACCTGCGTAACAACAGATAATACGTCGTGTACCCAACCGCCGCCGTCGCAATTGCAGCCAACGACACCGAATGCCCAATCACATACCTCCCCTTCGTATCCGTAATTCGATAAATCTGACCCGCCATAATCCCCGCACTATTACCAATGGTTTGCTGCAAGCCGATGGCGGTCGCACGCTTAAAGTATCCAGCGTTGCTGTTGATGATCCAAGTAACGTTTAAACCGACGCAGCAATAGATCCCAGTGGCCGTGACAAAAGTCGCAAAGTATAGCACCGCGGTGGACGACATGGGCACGCCCAGCATCATCGCGTACCCAATGGAAGTGATAAGCGCCATAGGCACCATGAACATCGCACGCCGATTCGTATAATCCGACGCATAAGCAACGGAGATATAGACCACGCTCGCCCAGATATACACAGGTACGGTGAGCAACTGCGTTCGCACACTCTCATACCCAAACCCCCTGATAATAACTGGCAGAAACGTCGAGAAGCCGAATGAGCATGTATTCGCCATGAACTGACATGCACTGTTCAACCAGACCTTGGGATCACGGAACGCGAGACGGACTTCGGATTTATCGAACGCGTCTTCCGTAGACGTCGACTGCCCCTGGTATAACCGCGCCGCTTCGTTGCGCAGTCGACAGAGTGCTTTTTCGTCTTCGCGGAGCCACCACGCGCTCTCGAAGCTGTCGGGGAGAAGGAAAATGGTAGTGATGCCGACGACCATGGATATCACGCCTTCGACGAGGAATAACTATCGCCAACCAGCGAGACCGCTAGCGCCGTGCAAATTCGTCAATCCGTACGCTAAAAGGCCGCCGAAAGCCCCGCTGAGCGCGGATGCGACGAAGAGGTACGATACACGGTGTGCTTGCTCCAGGGGCTGGTAGTAGGTACTCAGGTAAAGCGTCAAGCAGGGAAAGAGACCCGATTCGAAGGCGCCGAGGAGGAGGCGGGTAGCGAGTAGCGAGGCGTAGTTTGTGATAAAGGCGGCGCCTATGATGACGGCGGACCAGCCGATGATGAAGAAGGGGATTAGACGGCTTGGGCGTAGTTTTTTCAGCAAGATGGAAGCCGGGACTTCGAAGGCGATGTAGGTTACGTAGAAGAAGGTTACGGCGACGTTGAGACGGTTGCCGGTTAGCTGCAGGTCTGCGTTCATCCCTGCGATGGCGGCGTTGCCTGTGTTGTGGTCAGCATAATGCATACCCATGATAACTTGAGAGTGGCTAGATGTACCGATGTTTGCTCGATCGAGGTAGGCGACTAGGAAGATTAATACCATCATCGGGGATAGCATCCAGTCGAGCTTTCGGACGAGGCGCTTTTCGGCTTCTGGGTCAATGTATATTTCGCTGTCTGAGACTTCATGATCCTTCTCGTGAACTGAGCCCGCTACAGGCTTCGCATCATGAGCTTCGGTCGCCATCTTCGTCGGTTAATGTTGGTGTTCGTGGTTCCGAGGATTTGGATGCATTTCATCAGCGATGCTGGCATCCTTTTAACGTCCATAATGGCCCATCAGTTATAGATAAAGTCGATGATGAAAAGCCGACGGCATGATATGAGAGGAAACGGTATGACCCATTCCAAGACGCTAGGAAAGATACTGCCTCTTGTCAGTATCGATGGCGCGCTCAGGGATTATGGATTCGCTCCTATACCGAAGGCTATCTGATTGGTGTAAATCGCTCAGCTCCTGATCTAATTGGTTTTCTTATATCTCAAGGTATTACTCAATATCCTGGCGTTCCCCGCCGGTCTTGATAAGACAAGACAAGAGGCTGGAAGCGCTCGAAGACCTCGGCTACTCAAACACTTATAGTGGGCGTTCTTGCCGACAACTTCTGTGTCTTCTGCGACGTCCATTTTATTTTCCGATGGATACCCACGAACATCATGACGATACGCCGAACAAGCGGAGAAAGCGAGGGCGACAGGCTGCGGCGTGTATCGCGTGCCATAGACGGAAACAGAAGGTAAGTACGACGATCGCTTGTTATAAAAACCGGCAGCGTCTTGGTAAGAAATTCTGGGTTATGGCTTCTATCAAAACGCTGGCAAGGCTTTTCCATGGAATTCTCGAGTCCTTTCATTGTAGCCTCGATGGGTTCCATATGCTCTTCTAGTGCCGGCTTTTCCACAGAATGTGGGAATTGATCAGACGATGGAAGCTGATGAGATGGGCATAGTGCGACGGCGCGTTGCCGTGCCTCAACTGCAGTCGGCGCAATGTTGCCTCGACGTGCGCATATAGCGAAAACGTCGAGCGCCGGGCATCAACTTCGATAGCGAGAACGGAGGCGACGGCTGCCCCTGAAAACACCGCGCCACGCGAAAATGTCGAAATAAGCAGTAGTCGAGCTACTCCCGATCCCCGAGAATCGCGAGATCCCCAAGTCGGTAATCTATTCAGAAGTCGCGATGCGCCGTCCTTCTTCGGCTCTTCCTATTTCGGACCCCAAGCAGCAGCCCAGGTTATCAGCGAGCCTGCTCCAGATCTCTCTTCCGGAATCCGGCATGCTGCGGGTTCAGCTCACGCTTTTCGGGATGTTGGAGGTCCATTCTCGCAGATATGGGATCTTCTAGGGCTCTTACCGCGAACCAAAAGTAGTGCCGATCGCCTGACCGAGTGCTTCTTGAAAGAACTCAATTGGACCATCGATGCTATTCATCCAGCCTCGTTCAAAGCCAAGTACGATCTCTTCTGGGAACGCAAGTTTGGCTTCGACGACTTTGCCAGCATCGACCTCCGTTGGCTAGCTCTTCTCTTTATTGTCCTGGCCTACGGAGTCCTCTTGGACAACCC
This sequence comes from Byssothecium circinans, assembly GCA_010015675.1. NCBI lineage: Eukaryota > Fungi > Ascomycota > Dothideomycetes > Pleosporales > Massarinaceae > Byssothecium > Byssothecium circinans. Next base: position 1,064,550 of record ML976991.1, on the reverse strand, counting down.
AATGCCAAAGAATACTGAAGTGCAAAGGGAGCTGCAAGAAACCTCACTGCGCTTTTACTGGGCTGCGCGTCGAGCAATTGTCATTGCTCCAACATTCTATGGAGAATCAACTGATCTTGTGCGCGCTGGCGTTCTCGTCACTCGCTATTTGATAACCTGAGGCGTGTGCCTGAATCTTGGTTGACTATAAGCTTTGCAATGCGTATGGCACAGGCGCAGGGCATGCACATCGACGGAGAGCGTTGGCGCCTACCGCAGAAAGAGACTGAGACGCGGCGCAGGTTGTGGAGTCATCTTTATGTTTTGGACCGAACAATAGCTCTCGCGATTGGGAGACCTTATGCCGTCGTAGATCAACAGTGCGTAAGCTTTCGGGTACAATCTGCACTGAGCCCGGCAACAGTTGACACTATTTTCGATTCTTTAAAATACGCAGTGATACTCCTTTGGATAATATCTGCTAACTCTGTTATCTTTAGGTGTCTTGTCAAGCGAGCCACGAATGTTTGGCTGGATGATGAGCCCGTCGAAGCATCTTCAGCAGCCGTACCGCGTCCCCTTTCAGACCCAACACCAGCAGTCTGCAATTTCCTCGCACACGACTTAGCGAAAATTGTAGGAAAGATTCAAGAAAAGTGTTTTGGCTTACACACTGCTTCATACGATACCGTCTTAATTTTGGATCAGGAAGTACAAAACTGGGCAGCAACCCTTCCGACCTATTTCAGGCTCGAAGATCCCGACATTTCACTCGACTCATCTCGACCGTTTTTGTACTGGAATCGCCTACATCTACACTCCATGTACCATTTCACGCGCATGACAATTCATAGACCCTACCTACTCCGTCAGAGTATCACGAACCGCTTCAAACACAGCCATGACGCCTGTATAGCGTCAGCATGCGCGGATCTGGAGATGAGGATGAAGTCTTTTCAGCAACCACTCACTGACCGCCTGAAGTGGACGTTAGGACCTCACCATCTCTTCAACAGCGCCCTCGTCCTTGGTATCATTGCAGTGCGCGACCCTCATTCACCGCGTTCCCATGCAATCCTAGAGGATCTTATTGCGTACTGCGAGATGCAGCGCGCTGATACATGGCTGAACGAGTTCGGACTTGCGGAGATCAAGATCGTGGAATTATGCGTCAAGAAAGCGATGCAGATTCGTCGAAACGAAGCTGCTGCTGCGTATCCTATTCCAACCAACAACAGTCCAACGCCTAACATCGCACCAGCTCAGAATATGGGCGGCGACTATGTCACGAATCGACTAGATCATACATTTCCTAGTCCCGAGACCACAATTAGTCAAGACGGGTTTCTAGGCATGCCAAATCTAGCAGCCGGCGGAGGACCCTTTCAGTGGCAAGCACCATGGGGCGATCCAACGTTCACACTCCTCGAGCCCACCGATCTCCAGTAATGGGAGCAAGTACTCGACAGCATCACACAGGACCCGATGCTCTAACATTCCCCTCTCTATATCGGCGTCTTTTCATACTCTACAGTATTCACCAAGCTACCCAACCCATGGCTCATCACAATCCTCAAATCATCCCGCGGCTTCAAACACACGGGCGGATCCTTGCTCACGCCAATCCCATGCGGCGTGCCCGTCATAATAACAGTCCCAGGTTCCAGCGTCGTAGCCTGCGACAAATACGCCACGATCTCCGGTATCGAGAAAATCATATCACTAGCAAGACTCTGCTGCATCGTCTCCCCGTTCAAAACCGTCTTCAACTCGATTTCCCCTGGATCTGCGATTGACTGCGCAGATACGATACATGGACCAATAGGCGCGAATCCGTCAAAGCCTTTTCCGAAACCCCACTGCGCACCGCGGAACTGGTGTTTTCTCGCCGTAACGTCGTTCGAGCATGTATATCCTAGTACGTACTCCATGGCCTCTTCACTCCGCACGTTCTTCGCTGCTTTGCCGATTACGATGGCGAGCTCGGCTTCGTAGTCCGCTTGTGCGTCTGTCGCCTGGTGCGGGATCACCAGCGGAGCGTTCGGTGCGCCGAGACAGGTGGAGGGTTTGAAGAAGAGTGTGGGGTAGTCGGGCAGTGAGAGGTTCATTTCTTTGGCGTATTTGCGGTAATTGAGGCCGATGCAGCGGATTGTGCCGACTTCAGTTTTTGCGAGAGGCGGGAGGAGTGTTGCGATTGTTAGGGTTGTTTCTGTGGGTTGGGTGGAGAGGTCGAGGATGGAAGTTCCTGTGTAGAGGTGGACTTTTACTTCGCGGTTGGAGGCTAGGGCCGCGCCGACTGTGTGATGTGTTAGTGAATTGGGTTGGAAGAAATAGTCCCAGGTTTAAGACATAGAAATGTCTAGGTGGTCGCCGGTCGCTGGAGGGAGCTTACTGTCAAGTGATGCATCAACCGGCTGGCCTATATGCTCGGCTTGATCTTCCTTTGCGATGAAGCGAATAAGTCGATCCCACGTCTATACCCCTCAGTCACATTCTCTTCAAAAAAAATATTTCCCTGCATCTCACGTACCGTCGGCATACCGCTCGCAGTCGGAGTCAGCATAGAACCCATTCTCTTTCTATTCGGGTTTCGCGAGTCAGGATCAATCCGAAGGGCTTAGAAATAGACTTAATACCAAGATACGTCTATTAACAGTTAAAGTTTCCTGCGGCTTCCGTCTCTTATCTTTCCAGGCGTGTGGATTGCATTGTGGGTCATCGGAAGTAGTTGGCGCAAATGCCGATGGATTAAACCGATGGATGATCAGCGCTTCGGTAAAATTCTAACAAGAATATACTCCCACTTGAGTTAAGGTAGTTTGAAGTCATTGCTGGCATTTTTGTGCTGAATAAGATGTGAGATTATGCAATGATCTTTTTCCCATACCCAGTCCGAGTGCATTCTTCTCAGTGAGGAATCACAGCTCGTTGAGCTCGGATATACGTTGATTGCGACATTGGGATTACTTTTAGTGTAGGTAGATATACAGGTGAGGTGAGCATTCTGAGATGCTTTGTCAGTGACAGCATTTGTTTTTGTTTTTTTTTGAAATTGCACCTTATTTTATTTGTACTAGTCACATAAAGGACTTAAAGTACGCAGCTTTTACTAGCATAAAGTTATATTCCTAAGAACTTGTCGTACTAGCTATCTCGTACGGATAGCTTATAATTGGGGGAAATTTAGCCTCAAGAATTCCTAGCTTGACGAAAGAGATGGAGGATTAGTTGGATGGAAGTCATGTTCGTTCCTCGTATGGTAGAGAAGGTCGGCACTAAGCTAATAACAGAATTGCTTTTACGTATTCATAAGATGTATTGCTCCGCCATAGTAGTAACGGGGTTTTAACACCAGTTTACTAAAGCCAGCCTTTTCAACCCTACAAGATCCAATGAAGGTAATTTAAGTCGTTCAATTTGTTAAGAGCGTTAAATACTTATAGCTTACATACTGTTTTCGCGCCGCGTTCTCATCCCGCTTCTCATGCGCCAGAGTGGGCCCCACTTTACCCGAGATCAGCCTGCGCGCGTCAGCCCAGCTTTCTATCTTCCCAAACACTCCTCCTGCATCAAAAAGCACCGCACTGCATTATCGTTTGCAATGTCCATACTCGAGCTGCCGGTTGAGCTCTTGCAAATTGTGATTGACATCGCTGTGCAACGCACCGAATTGCAACGCGCTATCAAATTCCGGGAAACATGCCGTATGCCGCCTCAGAACACCTATCAAACGCCCAAACTGACGAGAGCTAGGCCAGTTCAATGAAGCCGTACAGAGTTCGATCTTCCGCTTACCGAAAGAGGTTCTTCTTGAGAGGAAACTGGGCCTGTCTATGGCACGCAAACTTGTTCACTCCAAGATGTTGCTTGGGAATGCCAATGACTTGTTGCTGTGCTACGCCATCAATCGCACAGCGGATTACCTCACCGATTGCACCACGTCTGAATTCCGGAACCGATACATACAAATTCTTGAAACATCGGCAGCAAGAACTATGATATACTGGAGGCTTCTTGATTGCCTTACCACGGAGCGACAGAGATGCCTCCCACTTGAAGAGATCAAAGACAATGCTCTCATAGCAGCTATCGGCGCGGGAGAGAGCGGTACGGTACAACAGCTCCTCAAGGATGGAGCCAACCCTGCTTCGAACACGCCGTTTTTTGGAGAGGCGTTGGCTACCGCGGCGTCGTCCGGATCTCTGGCAATGGTACAACTTCTGCTTGACCACTGGTCCTGGGACACCTACGAACGGCTTGTTGGACTTCGCCTCATGAACGCCATCGAGGCTGCCGCTGCCGCTGGTCACCTGTGCGTGCTGGCTAAGCTGCTTGATCACAGAGACCGCATCGCCAGGTCTACGTACGATGACACCATCATCCGCATGGTCAAGAACAGCCAGGCAGCATCCGTGAAGCGGTTGTTGGTTCTCAGAAACCGAGACCTTACTCCAGCAGCGAAGACAGAGTTCTGGCTTCGTCTCGTGCGAACGGCTGCAGAATATGATCAGCGTGAACTGCTCCAACGCATCCTAACCGAGAATCGACCAGACATTGGAGAAACCTCGCTCGCGACAGCATTAAAGGATGCATGTTTGGAAAACCATGACGAGATATTCCAGGTCATACTGCCTCACCTCTCTGTCTGTAACACAACGCATCACGCAGAAAGTCTTTTTTGGGCCGCATGGTTCGGGAACATGGAAGTTTTAAGAGACCTTTTAACATTCCTACAAAATGACCGACGCGCACTACTTCTAGCTCTCGCCGGCGCAGTGTCTGGAAAGGCGTCAGAAGCTATTCTGCACCTGCTCAATGCTGCAGGCGTCAGCTCCGTCAGTACAGAGGTTCCAACGCGCTTCACTGATATTGCGCGTCTGATGCTCCCAGACACGACCTCTTATATGATAGCAGAACCCACCGAATCGCTTACAGTGTCAGCCCAAGTGGAAAATTTACGCGCAGCTGTCAGAGCAGGCGAGCTTGCCGACGTTATCAACATCTTCAATGCTGTGCGAGCCGGCGTCTCCGGTGCGTTCAGTACTGCAGCCGTCGGCATTTCCGGTGCGTTCAGTAGTGCAGCCAAGAACAACCACCTTGATGTTCTTCTGTTCCTGTGCGAGAATTGGACGCCTCACCTGGTGACCTCATGCGCGAAGTCGCCAGCTGCAGCGCAAATCTTTATCGATTTCGGCTGGGATGTCAATCAATCAGATGAAGGTTCGAAATATCCGCGGCTAGGGTAAGCACGCCAACAATGCACAACCGGCTCGGCTAACGATGGTCAGGAGCTTCGTCTATGACGAGCATTTCACTCGTTGGCTGCTGGGCAAGGGAGCCTCAGCCGACGCGAGAGGAGAGTGGGACATCACTTCGGTGTCGGTAGCGATCCACCGAGCCTCGATGTCAACAGTCAGACTGTTGCTCAACCGCAGTAGTGGCATTCAGCAAGGACAGCTTCTCCATATCGCTATGCAAAGGAGAGGCGAAGACAGCCTTGAGGTTGTCGAGCTTCTGCTAAACTTAGGTTGTCCGATCGATAGCATCATGTTCCGAAATGATGCGCGTTCATGGCTAGAATGGGGCATGGGGGAAGCCGGAACAGCTTTATTCACTGCAGCTGAGCAGGGCAGAGATGACATTGTGGCGTATCTGCTTTCAAGAGGTGCCGACGCTACGGTAGTGTCCAACAGAGGCCGCACAGCTCTGGATGTGGCGGAAAGCAAGCAACGATCCGAGACTGTACGGCTTTTGAGCCGATAGACTCGAGGATGCTTCATCATCACATCGCGCGCGTTCGTGCAGATATAGCTCAAGCTATCCAAGACCAATGATATTCATGGCTACTGACTGACCCATTTATGGAGGATTGATTTGCGACTCAATGACAATATTACTGATCACGAGTTGATATCGCGTTTGTCCATTTTCAACAGCGACTCTCCATGTTGGAGCAGTCGCGGGAACGTCTGTGATATCTCTATCCTCCACGTAGACCCGAGGCGATCCAGTTCGCCCGTCGATAAAGAATGTTCCCAGATGTGTCTCGTTGTCGATGAATGCTGCGGGCGCACGCTCGTAGTGCCACTGAAGACTAGCATGCGGCAGCGATCTGGCGCCGCGATGCATGGCACGCAGTTGCTCGGGGGCAGTGACGTCGTTGTTGAGTGTTGCACAAATAATGTGTGTCTTGCTCTCTGGAGGGAAAAGTTGTGGATTGCCTAGACAAGTGCGGACGGCTTTGTTCGTCAGATCTTCAGCGAGCTCGATGAAGGATGTTGGGCTGGTAGAATCCAATATGTTCGGTCCAATGTCTGCTAGCTCGCCTGCGCTGAGGATTAGAAGCTCGGGCAGGCGGACCCAACGTCCATAATTTAAGTAGTTAAATAATTATTAAGATATCTTAATGTTGTTTTCTTGCCAAGCAAAAATGGCCAGCTCAATAGGGTAGCGGACTTGATGGTGCTTTTACGTTAGAAGTGACTTGAGTCTTTCCATTTGATACCAGTGTCTAATACCCGCCTCAACTGTATATTACTATCTACTAGCAAACGTTACACAATTTTTAGATTCTTTGTTTCCAACAAGCGCCGCTTCCACTGTTTGATCATCAAGATCCTCACAACTCTTCTCTATCGCCCCCGCATCTCCCTCCCTCTCATACCGCCGATAAACCCTAGCAAGCTGCAATCCCGTAAGCCTCGTCCGATATCTCCAAAGTTCATCCTTCGGATTCCTCGCCAACACCGCCCCATTAGCCTCCCACGCACTCTCGAACACACCAATCGCATCCGCTATCCTCCCCATATCCTCGAACGCCTTGCTCAGCTGTGCAGTCCATGCATAGTACCCCGTACTGTCCGGACGAAGACGACGCCATACTTCCTCGATGGTCGCGAGGGCCTCGTCTTCTTTGCCGAGTTTCTGCGCCATCAGGATGTGCTGCCGGGACCAGGCAATGTAATGGTTTTTGGTAGGGTCAAGGGAGCGCCGGACCTTTTGGTGGAAGGCTAATGCTTCTTCGTGGTGGCCTGCGGACTGGACTTCGCGGACGAGCAAGCGTGCCCAATCTAGCGCCATGATGCTATTCGGTGATATGGCGGCGTAAAGATCCCAGGTATCCTGCTGCAGTTTCCGTGCTCGCGCGGGTTCGTTGTTGGCGATGTACTTTGCGACGAGTTCTTTAGACCAGACAGCGTGGACTGGTGATCGTGGGTTTATGTACTGGAGAGCGCTCTCTTGGAGGGCAATGGCTTCTTGAAGCTGGCCTGCTTTCATGTAGGTTATGAAAGCGGATTCAAAGAATTTTTTGGTTTCGATGTGGCGGAATTCCTTCGCAGTTTGGCGCATGAGAAGGCGCGTTGCTTTCTTGACCAAAGCTAGGGCTTCGGTAGTCAGTTCCGCTCGCTGATAACATGAAAGCAGCCCAGCGCCCCATTTTGAAACTTGTCTACTGCCGGCATGGGTCTCGATGTCAGGCCAAAGTGTTTCGCGAAGAGTGGCGCTGTCCGCAGGACCGATGTTCTTGAGTTTCGAAATGTAGGTGGCTGCATTTGTTATCGTTCGAGCGTGGTCGATGCGTGGATGAGTTAATAGGTGTTGTGTTAAAAATACACGTTTCAGAATGAGCCGGCGGTGGTTGTTGAAGGCATGGTAGAGGGTCGAGTGTGTGCTGATGAGGCTGTGGAGAGTAGTGAGATCCGGACATGAAGTCAGCAGTTCGAAGAGTACATCACTGTCTAACGTGTGGAGATTGTTGGTGAACATCTGGGTGAGATGATTGTGGTGTTGTGGTGATGGTGTTTTCGTCTGGTGTTGGCTTTGGTTTTGGCCCCAAGGCAGCAGCGACTAGTGAAATTGGACCCTAAGCCTTATTGGTCAGTAGCTTGTATGGCTGCTGTTGTACGACTATCTCTAACTTCAAATCTGGAGGCCTGGTTTCGGAACAGCAGATGGATGTGTGGGTTCGAATATATAGCAGTTCCAGCAATGTATTGCTGAAATCATCCGAAAAATCTTCTCTTCTCTTCCCTTCCCTTCCCTTGCAATTCACCTCCCTAGTCGCTGCCATGCCTTCACTATCCTACGAAGTACGGGCGCTTCATTACTACAGCCAATGCATCTCCTTCCCCGAATGGATGTCGCTTCTCACAATCTGTCTCTCACCACTGATTGCTCACGTCGTCTCCGGCACTCCCCCGGTATCACATATATCTCGAACCCGTCCTAAGTGGCATGACTATCTATGCCACTACAATCCCACATCCATTATTTGGCGCTACGCGGCAATCACAGATCGACGTATTCGTGCTATAGATTGGAACAATTACGATCTTGCATCCAGCAACGCTATTTTCTGGACAACGAATGGCTGGGACGGAAGTGAGCAATTGGCCCTTACAGCTATTCCGTACTGTGTACGACTGCCGGACTGTACTCACGTTCGAGTTGTTTCCGGGACCGTGCTGAAAACGGTTATTACGACACTACAGGGACTAGGTGCTTTATACACTCTCGCAGCATCGCTCGGTCAATCTTACGGTATTCAAGTTGTTCACGCCTTTGCCGTGGACAACATCTTCCTCCCTCTTGCCATCCTTGGTCTTTTGCGCTTTTTCGCTGCGACTTGGCTGACTGAAGATCTCTTCTACAGCCTGCCAGAAAATCTCCGGGGAGCGACCAGTCCACAGGAAAACAGTTTCTCGGTGACCGCTCAATGCCACCTCAAAGCTATCAACTCGTACGACAATCTGGACCCCTGTTTGATGAAGGCCTTTGAGTTAGAAGGCAGATTCAAACCCCCTCGAAGCTCTTGGCCTAGCCGCACTTTTCGGATGCTTTACCTAATGATGGTTGGGGGAATCTGGGTAATACCAATCAGTTACACCATTCCCTTGACCCTATTCGCCGGGAAGAACGTTGAAGTTGTATACTCCATGACTGCTTTGCTCGTCATCTCTTTCTTTCTCTTCTTGCTCACCATATCCTTCGTGCTTTACTGCGTTTATTTTTTCCAGGGGAAGACAACGACGACAATCATTCCTTGTATTTCCAAGCTTTGGTACAAGGTTTATACCTTCCTGCTTGTAGGGTATATGGTCATTATGATCATAGTGGCATGTATTGAGACGAACAAAGATCCGTGGGGAAAGTATTCAAGTATCTTGGGGGCGAAAAATACGGGCTGTGGGAAGCTGGATGTATTGTGGAGGAACCCGAATTTCTTTGGCCTGGCAATGAGTTATGTGGGCAATAGGACCACTTCTAGCAAAGCTTACTCTAATTCGTTAGTGGAGACAGTGGGCGGGAACAGCATGTTGCCCGGACAAATTTTCAGTGTGTATAACTTCACGGGATATTGCATTGGGCATATAGAGAGCCATGTGTAATAATAAGACAAGGAAGGGCCCGCAGGATAACAGAACCCTTACAGAGGAAGACCAAGCATGTGTATTCACTCCTTTCATTTCGTCCGCTCAAGGCATTGCTACCCTAGCTGTGTGAATCGTTCATATAGTATCCGTTCCATCATCTATATCACGCCGTGAAGTGTGTAACCGTCTCCGATCCCCAATTGTGTTTCTCGGCTCTTCGGTATCGTCGGCGGATGGTTCGGTCATATCGTTTAGTCTGAGCCGAAAGGTAAGTCCGTGCCCACGGCTTAGCCTGGATGTAAAACTCACTGTAGACGAATTGGCCGTTCTGGTTCTCAATGCGCTCGGAAAGGTTGACGTCACGAGCGAACTCGTTGCCCTCGCTGTCCCTGCAGAAGCAGCGGAGGACAGGAACCTGGCCGCCACCCTCGATCTGGAACTCGACGTTCTCCACGGACTCGGAGAAGTTCACGCCGTCCCAGTGAATTTGGCCTGCAATTTCATCAGTATCTTCGTGTAGAAGTAGGTGAAGTACAACGGACCCTCATTGTTGCCCAGGTGGTGGTTGAGGTCGATCTCAGCATCCTGCCACTCGCCGTCGACGTTCTGGAGACGAGCACGGAGGATGTGGTTGTCGTCGATGCGGATGTCCTCGGCGGAAAGGTGGAAAGACATTGTTGATGTGTAAAGGTTGGTGAAATTGTTGCAAAGATTTGAACTGTAAGAAGAGTGCGAGGGAAGAGTGAGTGGATAATGAAGAAAGATTTAAGCTGGGAGGCAGTATCGTAGCTTTATGTACCCCTCCTCTATGATGCGCGTTTGCCCCTCCGGCGCAGGGAGTTGGTACAGTTCGGCAGGGACCCGCACAGCCAAGGGTAAGTCCAGTGGCACAACCTCACCTGCATATTTCCAGTACGAATGTACATATATAGTGAGTTCGCTAAGGGAAACTCTTGTTGTATTGAATGTATCAAGAGACTTCAATTGGTTCCATCCATGTAGGAAATCCGTAATGATCGTAAAGCGTCTGCAAAAAGGAGAGGGGTGTATCAAAAGAGGTGAGCAGGTACTTGACTGTCTCCACAATAGCGCTGAGTCCGTCGTTCGGCTAGAGCGGCACCAGAGGGAGTATCCGTACTACGCCTCTATACAACAAGTGGCGGTGTGGCAGCCACGGGTTGTCTCTCGGTGAGCGAAATAGCAAAAAAAGCGCTCAGAACCATCTGCGATCATCTCCATCCTTGCCGGAATCCCGAGCTCTTAAACCTGACGTGGGACTACAAACTACGCTCTGGAATCATGTTTGTTTGTTTTGCTCTCTGCGCGATTTCACGTCCAAACGAGACGTTCTGGCTACGGTGTGAAGGGGACGGGGTGGCTTAGCTCCCTTACCTCGATTTAGGAGTGGGTCGGGCGTCTGACAAGAGCCCACATAGAGACGATGGGCTGAGGATGGATTGGATGATGTAGGAAGTATAGCTGAAGACTGTTCATCTAGCACGTGTCTAACCAAGTAAAGACTAGCTGCCCCTCCAGCCCCGCACTAGCCACAAACATGCACATTCAGTGTTCTAGTCTCTACGCGAGTCTCTTCATTAAGAGAAAGCATGCCTTTCGAAGGGCCTTGCTTATTTCTAGGCACTGGCTTTATTTTGGGGTTCTTTACGGAGACTCAAAGTCGTCATTTATGTCACGTGACGAGGGTATTCACTTCGCATGTATGCACTGGCATTGCCGTCTTAGCTCAACGACCATGGTCATTTCTACTGTACAACACAACTTCATTGGAACATTTGCTGAGTATACATGCTCAAAGTAGGTCACACTCACATGGTCTTCCAAAAGAGTCCAACCCTCTACGTATCTCATTGTTAGCGTGATTGAATATGGTTTCTACCTTGTGTTGATTGTCAATCCATGGTATATAATCACCATAGCAAAGAAGTTGCTATTTGACATGGATTGGCAAAGGCTTCAGTTTTCAGCCTCATAACCACTCCTCTGCTTCCCTTGTTCTGTTCTCAAGCTTGCCATCCCTATCATCTGAGACCCCTCTCATCCCACGCAATGCAGAATATTTCCAACTCAAAATTGGTCTTCGTCAATGGAAGGAGCCACCTCCTAACAGATCACGATAAATTCGTTCAACATGAACAAAACTTCCCAGTCTTACAACGAAAGTGTCGAACGCCAAATCAAAGGTAAGACTATGACCAGCACACATTAACCTGAAGAATAACGGTGAATCTGAAAGTATATTCAGCAAAAGCGAGGGTCATCTGGGGCGCATGTTATCATTTCAAAATTGTCAAAGGTCAACATGTCTGGGGGAACGTTGAAAAGGGAAGCATGTCACACAAAACTACAGATGGGTCTACCTTGTCAAGTCTCGCATTCGTGATGTGGGATGGGATATCCTTCTTCAAACTAAGGTGACCGGAGGAGAGTACTAGATGCGTCTTCACGCCTTGCTGATGGAGGTTGAAGAGCAGATTTCGAGGAAGATGGGTAAGGTTGCTTTTTGTTTTTTGTCCATGAATGCAAAGTCAGCACTAATGTGTTACTTTTAGATGAGAAATTTGCAAATCCTGACGTCGCGGTGGCGCTATCAAGGGTTGTGCGTAATTAGGTGATTGAAGAGAAAAGAGCGTAGGAGCAAAACTTAGCGAATCTTTCCATCCTGAGGGCTGAAGAAAGTGTATCTCGATCTGAACTGTTAACGCATGACTGTACTTTTTAGATAGAAATGGAAAATAAAAGCAGATCTTTAACTCTTGATTCGTGCATTATTGCTGCTAGAGCAATAGATACCATATATTTAGTACGCGTCTTATAGTTATAAAAGGTCTAAAATGCCCAGGATATTTTAGCGGGCTTGATAGGGTGGCCGTCTTAATGGGGCTTTACGTCATGTCTCTTTAGGTTTATCTAGTCTACCGTAATAGCAGCGCCCACAAGTATGTTGGACTGGACAGTACCGAACTGTTCTGCACGGTTCCCCTCTCTATCCGGCCTAGCCTCAGCCACTCGCCTATATAGTCCCATCTCCTGAACTGCTTGGCTCCACACACAATTCATCCTTTTCTCTCCATGCTCTCGGTGCTCATCTGTCCAACAATGTATTTTTGCAGCTGAACCCCGCGCGCTGCCGTTGTGGTACTAGATACTTCCTCTCAAAATCATACAACGCGATATGGCGGATAGCTTGGATCTTGCTGGAGTGATCGGCACTTGGGTTGCCGCCGCGCTGGCCATTATTGCGCTCGCTGGTATCCTGCCAATATACCTCCTCTATCGGAAGTCCAAGACCGATCGCTATACCGCACTCAACAGCGTGCATGATCCCCGCAATATCTACCTCAGGTACCGTCGGTGGCCAGGAGGACGGTTCTTTCGCAGCTACAGAGTGCCCAAATTGCAAGATCCGCCGGAATGGGCCGAGATAAGAGTTGAGCGAAAGTTCAGCAAGACAGAGGCGCGATCTGATACAGGGTGGCTGAATTTCGCAAACGTGCTGTGCGCTTACGGTGTGACTACGCGCTCAAGAGGCAAATTAGCATTTTCGAAACAACAGGCCTTACTTCCTGTTCATCGTCGCTGGCTTCTGTTGCTAGGGATTATCGACCGATACACTAGCGGCGCTCATCGGCGGGAGAAAGGCCTTCTTGTTGATGAAGCTGAAGAGATAGATATGGGCGACTTTGGCCGTGAAGCGATCATCGGCCTCAGCGGAATCCTCAAGCGTCTCCCACCTGAACCAACGGTGGGTGACGCCGAGTCTGGTCTACCCCTGATTGATAAGGTAGTCTTTCGGATGCACCCGCCAGAGCACATGGTAAAGCTTTCTACATCCTTTTTGGAGGGAGATGTACCCATTCAAACATTGCTCGCATTATACCTCGGCTATCTCCACAGACACAATGATTATTACGACCTTATGATGCCAGAGCGTCCAGTGACACCATATTCCACAAGGCAAGCGGCACGTGGAAACACACCTGAGGATGATTCACATAAATTATGGAGTTGGGAAGAGACGGAAATGGTCGGGTTGCCTCGCCACAAGAGAAAGTTGATAGAGGAACTTGTTATAAGGATTCCTCGGGTACACAAAATGAAGGAAATTCGTGCGCCTGACCAAGCGCAGTTTGATCAACTTCGAAAAAGCAATAGGCCAGCGGCGGAGAACTACCTTTGTATATCGGACAAAGGGAAAGGGATCTGGATCGCTCGACGGACTCTTCACGTTCTGATGTTCGCCGTTTTGCACCTGCAGACTAGCCGTCAGTCAGCTCTTTCTGCGACAGAGTCAGATAGCGTATTACGTCACCTCTTCGATTCAGCAAATTTGTCCGAGCACCTCAGGAAGGCCCAAAAGGTTGTTGGGCATTGCGAATTTGAGGCTGAAGAACAGAAAACATTGGAAGATGCGATCCTCAAGCTAAGTGATCGAATCCCGGAAGATGGGATTATGTCCTGGAGCCGTACACGAATGGACGCCTGCGTTACTCTGGACGAGCAGTTACGCAGGATGAGTAGGAAAAATCGACTATTGTCCTGGACCATCACCATTCTTTATATGCAAGAAGAGGATTTCCGTCACCTTTGCAAAAGTTATGACTCCGAAGACCCCGACACTCTGGGATCGCCCTTCGAATTGGACATAAGTTCTAATGTAGTTCGAGCGCCAGCTAATTCTTTGGATCTTGGAGGGGAAAACCCATTCTGGGAATTTTACTTTGATTTCACTGCCGTATATTCAGAAGACGAGTGCGCTGAGGTCTGGCCTTCGTCCATGACTACTAGCTCTGTCAATCTCTCCTTCCCCATGGCTATGATGGCATGTCTGCGAGGACACCTGCGCATGGTCATATGGGAGGACATGATGCTTCCGGCCACTCCGCTTGCTGAATTCTACGCCAGTCTGAAAAGTCATGTCGTCCACATCACGCCACAAGAGACAGCGCCGCCCTCAACGACCCCTCAGCGACGTCCTTCTAATCCGCCATCTCCGCGCTCGGCGACCTCTTGGCGGCGACCTCCTGGTCCGCCGTCTCTGCGCTCGATGACCCCTCAGCGACGTCCTGCTAATCCGCCATACCCAGCATATCCTCCTGGTCCGCCGTACCGTTATAGTCCGCACAATTCGGAAGTTCAGCGATCTCGTGGGAGCTCGCGCTCGCAAATCCGCGGTACCACAATCTCAGACGTCGAGTAAGTATCTCAAGCCAGACGATCCGGAGCTAGATAATAAGTATTCCAGAAGCCCTTCTCTGTCTCCGTCCTTCTCGGAAGACGATTTTTCTTCGCCCTCGCATCTATCCTTACATTTCGAAGGTCGTCACCAATCAGACCGTTTGGAACGCGAGCGATCACATTCCAATAAAAATATCACAATAACTAAGCCAGAAACGCCGTTGTCGAGCGAGCGTAGAAGGAGCGCCGAGAGTACCGGAAGCTCCGCGTACGGGTCGGGCGATGCTTACATGACTGCTCCAGAGGACTCAGACGGATCTGAAAATACACCCAGAGAGCGTCCTTCCTACGTCCAGGATGACCTACAATACTCCGCTCTTTACTCTGCCGCAAAGATGTCAAAGAATCCTACGCAGACGCGCCGTTACAGTGACTTTGAGACGCCTGGGGGCCCCAAAGATTACGCTCATAGATTTCACGACATCAAGGTCGGCCAGCCAAGCCGCCACGAGAGGGCCACGGCCAGCCGTTCACAGCAGATAATGAAAACAGGAGACCAGGCTAGAGGGAAAACGGCGCGAGTCATCGGAACGCCGCCTGACGAGAGCAACTTCAAGAAATACTCGGTGGGGTGGCATGATACGAGGCAGGGATCCGACTCCCTTGAGCGCCGCCATGTTGACTTCCTACCCAAGAGTCCAGAAAAGAGCTACCGGTACGGAGACTATGAACGAGCCATGGGGAGAGGTAGTGCCAATGACCGCGAACCAGTACATGAGCATAACAAGCGAGCTTCGACGAATGATTACAGAGTTGGGCTACTAGACCGAGACTCTCCATCGCTCGAACGGAGTCCAAGACATCCCATGGCATTCAAACCAGAAGATTTCAGGGACAAGTCTGTGGACAGCCTGGAGATGCGTTTGGATATTGCACAGTTGCAGATAGCTAAACTGGAGAGGCGCGTTGAGCAGATGCATAGAGCAAGACGCCGAGGGAGTTTAGGTCCGGGACCAGCTGAACGCGCTCCAGAGGGCCAGACTAAGATCGAACTCGAAGGATTTGCTCCGGGTGAAAGATCTGGGGTTATGGCGCTTGAAGACCAGAGAAAGCGTGCCAGAAGGAAAGGTGCACCAAGAGTCGGAGGAGAGACGACCGCGACTAAGGCTACTCATAAGCCCCCAAGGAAGATCCGTATAATGGAATCAGAGAGGCGAAGAGAGTAGAGTTTGGATTTCGGATGCACGCAAAGAACTAACGTAAGGACGTGGAGGCGTGGGTCTAGACTTGAACGCTGCTATATTGAAAGAGAAAGTATCAGTTTTTGATCTGAGGTGGTGAAGTGGAAGACGGTGGGAATTGAGTCGCGGGCCGCTAGGTAATTCTTGGTCGAGCGGCGGTTAGTGAGACGAGTCGGCTTTGCGGCCTGACGCTGGGCAATCGAAGCAACCAGAGCGCACCTGCGAATGCCACTCGAATACTACGCCAGATTTTGGCATTCGAATCGCGAAATCCACCTCCGCACAAGACTCAGGCAAGGAACCGGCGCCATATGATGAGGTGTACATCGCTACCTGATGCCTAACCTTCTGTTCCTACAAGCGTAAACCAACCGTCAAGTATAGACGTTTCTGTTGATGAGATGGGGTCCGAGACGTAAGCAACTCTCAGTGCGGCTGAGAGATGGAAGACCCCGGTATTGGGGCAAAAAAGATTCAAGGACCAACCTTAAGCGGACATTACATATGTCTTCAGCTGCTCATTGTCACTTGTGGGGAAATTTTGGAAACCAGCTGCCGTAGGGATTGATACCATGCTACCGACTTATATTGAGCCCACATGCATCAAAAGTATCACAAATCTTTTGATAGTTTGAGCTTGTCAAAAATTTAACAGTATTTCATGTTATTGGCATGTTGCGAAGGCCCGGGCTTCTTTAGTGTCAGCGTACGATGGAATGTCATGGTTTAGCAAATAGAAAAAATACGCGGCCAAAACTAGACGAGAAGCTTAGCCATTCCCAAGGCCACAGGAAGCCCATGTTTGTGAGGATAAACATCTGGAGTAGTTGCGACGTACGCAAGCTTAGAGAATAGCAAGCAAACGACGTCGTGAGTTTTGAGTTTGCTGACATCACCACACACGCTCTTTCCTCTCCACATTTGCAACCTCCAATCTCTGATTCCCGCCTCATCGCTTTTCACACCACATTCAGGCGAACAATATGTCATCCTCAACGGCAGGAGATCCACCATCCAACCCAACGATCCCCAACTCCTACCTTCTGGAGAACCCCGGCCTCTACCTAGCCCTCCGTCAAGATATTATGTGTATGCGCTCGTTCTTCCCAAGAATCAATCGCACAATTAACACCATGCAGCCAATGCGCGCTTTCTCTGGGGCAGCTCTGTAGAGTACGACATCCTATCCGCTTTCTCCAACAAGACCAGCGATAACATCGACAACATCTACGAGGGAGAACGCGCAGCTGATACGTACGAGGTGACGCTCGTGGCATATCGCATGCTGAACGATGGCGAGGTTGAGGGCAAGGTGCTGCTTGAGAGCTCCGGTGGTGGGCAGTTGGACGCGATGCATTTGCTAGCGACAGGCGTGCAAGCAATGGTTAGCAAGGCAAAGCGTGAGTTGAGAAGCGGGAGACGGCGGTTCGAGTGATTTTAAGCTAACTAGGTGGCAGATTCGAAGTGTCTCTCACTGGGCGATACATTCTCGGGCATGAACTATGAGGGCTAGTTGAGCGTCGGTGCTTTGCGCGGTGAAGGGCGTCTCCAAGGCACGATTACTTGAGCGGTGGAGGCTCGGACGTTGTAGGCCGTTTTCGTCTTTGGGTTTGGTTGGTACACTCGGGTCACTTGGTAGAATGAGCTGGGCTGGAGTTTCGGACCTGAGTCGGTTTGTTGCGATCTTTCTCAAGCTTCTCAGCAAACGGTGCGGTCGCAGCGTTTGCATTTGTATCCACCATGCTCACATGAGCGAAGAAATAGAAGCCCGCTACGTCCCACAAACTTGCCGCCGATCATACTTCCGTTTTCTCGTTAACTGCATTCCCAGACCTCACCTGATAGGTTTTGGCCCTGCAGCGCCTTAGAACGAGCAATCGGAGCCGTATAAATTGTCGTCACCTTCACTTCACTTCCACTTCCCCCTTACTACGGCATCCAATTTGCGGTCACCCCGACTCGGGCGGTAGCAGGGTCGACCTCCATACCTTCTGCCTCTCACTTCACCGCCGAACGAGCACTTTAGCGTCGCCCGCCCCGGGATAAATAGCAGTTCTCACTCCCTCCCAGACTTCTTCTCTTCAATTACACCACTACATTGAAGACACATCGAGATCTCGATCAGTCAGCCTTGAGTCTACAACAAGTTAATTCAGCCTTCGGTCTTCCATTACTCTTCCTTTCTCCTATAGATCTATCACTCGCTGTTTCGACTATATTTTATCCAACTTCTTCTGAATCAGTCGACAAGACGTCCCCCAACGCCAACCAACTCATGCTCCAGAAGGCTATGGAGGGCGGCAACATCGTCAAACCAACCAGCGCAGTCAACGATCCGGACAAGGTATGTGCATTAGAAAGCGTGGTCAGAATTTGAACGTACGACCGTATCTAACATTCTCAGATCACCAAGATTGCCGACCTCAAGAACACTGTCCTCGGACACGCGCGCATGCTATACGGAAGCGAGCGAAACAAGTTCTACGGTATGTCACTGTGCACCTTCCCTTTGACGCATAATACTAACGTACGCCACAGACATCGTCACCATCGACATTGACGGAAAGTACGCCTCCATCTTGTCATGCTCTCAAGATGGCACGATCAAGTTTCTCCGCAAGGAGGTCAATACTTGTGCCCTCGAAGCGACTCGTGCCCTTGTCGACGGGCTGTACAAGGACGCTGGTCTTCTGTTCAGTATATTTCATCCTATACTTCCATATTTTCACTGGATATGATTCTGACAATGCATAGCCAAGTACGACGTTGGTGACCAGATATCTGGTCAGCAAGGCTTCTGCGGTTCGGACGGAAAGTTTGCCCTGGACGATACTCTGAAGGCCATTCGCGATTCCGGTCCGGTCGATGACACGCGTACAATGCGTGGACAGTTCTACAACACTTCATCCGGACCGAGTGGTCGCTTCAAGCGATCTCGGGTGGAATACGAGGATTTTGGTCGTCGTGAACGTGAAGGTGGTTGGCGCGATCGAGGTGAGACGGGACGTGAGCGTGAAGATGGCGAGAAGGTCCTGCTGGACTATGGTGAGCCAGTACCTTCCAAGATGGAGGTAGATGAGACAAATCCTCTCTTCAAGGGCGACAACTTGCTGGGCTTCTTGTAAGTATTCTTTTTTCTTTCCTTCTTTCTGGGCTTGGACCAAACGAATGGGTGAACATCTTGAGCAGGGATAGAATAGTGGGTGTCTAGATTTGAGATGTAAAATCGGCTTTGCGAATTTTGAACTTCAAATTTTATTTGTGCATATTTTCAGCCTTTTGCTTCGTGAATGTCATCTTGCCTGCCTTACAAAAATGCTGTTGTGGCTAAATCACTGCCTTCTTTACACCTCAAGCTCTGATGAGACCCTCTCCAACCTCACTGTGGGGACATTTTCAAGCCCACTTGTTTATCATGATCGCTAAACAGTCATACTACCGGTCGCCCTAGAGAAAGCATCGAGGTTCGAGCGATGACTTTCACGCACCCCGAAAACTGCCCTATGGCCAGTGAGTGAGCACGTGACCAATTGGAAGGAACATCCAGTCTTATCACGACACCAATCCCCTTCAGATGCTTGGTCACATGCTTGGTCACTCCTTTCATCACAGCTTTTCATTGCCTCCCTTCTATGTTTTGTCGGTTCTTTTGGCTTAACAACGTGTCATACCTCCATTTTATGCAGGTTAGTGCTTTGCCACATATGTAGCCGTGCGTCTTTTCTCAGCATGACTTATGAAAGGCTTCTGCGGATATTGATCTTGCAAGGGGAATACAATTATCTATTTATTAAAAGACATCAAGGATACTGCATGTGATCAAGACGCTTGGGCCGTCACGTGACCTCCCAACGCAACCCGCGATTCCCCGTCCGACCCCACACCAACCTTCATCTCATCCCATCAGTCCTTCCACAATTCCTCCTGCGTCTTCTTCAAAAGATCCTCCATCGCCTGCTCCAAGCTCAATTTGATCGCGCTCTTGCTCAAAATCTTACTGTCAACGTCGATTTTGCCGGTACCTTTATGATTTTCGTCGTACGCGACAAGGCTGACGCGGAACTGTTTCTGGCCGCGTACTTTGGTAGACGTAGCGATGTCATAGGTCCGCGGACGCCCTCCGACGGAACCGCCGTGGAGGAGTTTCGCATTTGCTGCATGATGTCAGGGCTGTGACGTCATGCGATGTAGTTGGAGTCTGGAGTACGCACAGAGAATGAGGCTTTTGAGATGGTTGAAGACTTCGAGCGAGTCTTTGGCTTGGGCCGTAGGGGTAGTTTTAGTGGGCGTGGTTGACATTTCGGCGTTGAATGAGCGCGAATATATTAGGATGAGAGGGGAAGAGCTATAAACGCGGCAGTATGGGAAATCCGGGATATTTACCTTTGCGAAAGAGACATGGTGGAGATGGCTCGTGTATGACGCAAAAGGACGCGGCTGGTGGAAGTTATCTCCAACCTGTTTTTGGTCCTAACAATTGCCCGCGCACAGAGCGCGACTCAAATATTTCTTTTGTGAGGGGTAATTGAGGCTATTCGTATGCTTCTGGCTCACTGGATTTACGGTTCGCATGGAGGCTCGACCAAGGTTGTACGTTTCCCGGACCAAGGTTTGCTACCGTATGCTTCCTTCACCGCATGCGGCTTCTGCCAGATTTCATTCGCGGCCGCCTCTAAAACAAAGCAGCTGCACCCACATTCTCTTCACCCAGACCTCCGTTCTCATGGTACGAATGCAATAGTCTTGCGCCGATTCAACGGGTAAAGTCTGGAAGGCGTTGCCAGACTTTCGATCCAGGACAGTAAAGCTCGAAAGTGGTCCTTAAGCTCGTCGGGTTTCTTTCATGCGCGACACACTGCCTTTCAGTTTCGAACGTGTTAAGCATGTTCGAGAAATCTCCAAATGCGGCGAAATAGCGTCGCAGAGAGCGTGATGGTTCTAGGAGGGCGTTAAATGATTGATTGCTGTGCTACCATACACGCTCGCAACGCGACTTTGTCACGTCTAACCACACAGCGCAACAACCTCGTTCGACACGCACACACACAACATACGACCATACCTTCAACTAAACACTCTGAAATCCTCCCCACTTAACATGCCATCATTCGCGAAATTTGAACGAAGCGCACGGCAGGAAGCCCACCTCAAAGAATACAATCACCTCCGATCTCGAATTCTATGCAAGTTCATAAACCTCCCAATAACAGCGAAAGTAGCCAAAGCTGACAGATGTCGCAGGCAACGCGCCCGCCCTCCACGGGCCTTCGCCTCGGGTAATCAATCATGGCTACAACGTTGTGACCACCCGCACGGCTGGCATCTCGGAAGGTCAGCACACAGCCGCGCTCGTTGCATACTGCGGCCCATTCGGTTGTGTAGAAAGTGTTCTTCTCCGCAAGAGCGTCGAGAAGGCATCTATCTGTGAGGCACTGCAGAATCTCCTAGACGGCATGGAGCACGATCTCGGAGTCGTCATCGACCGCACAGCTCCCGGAGAAGTTATTGAGCCCCAGCCTGGAAACACAGACAACGACACGACTCCCAAGGCCGCACGCCCTGCAGCCGTAAGAAAGAATGCGTCTCCACCGCAATTTGCCATTCCCGCGCAGCGTGAGAATAGCTCGCGATCGAGGCCGTTCCCTATGACCGTTCCGGCTCCACGCAGAACCCTTCTGCACAAGAAGTCGGCCCCATTTGTCGTATCGGAGGCATCTCGCGACCGTCGGTCATCACATGATATCTCCATGGAGTACCTGCGTTCTCAAGGATTCACTCAGCCAGGGCCTTCATCAGTTACTTCTACTTCCTCGCAACAAGTCTATCGGAAGTCCGCCCCCCCCGGTTCAGCACAGCTATCAGGCGTATTGTCCGCCGAAGCAGGAGGATGGTGAAGGATACAAACCATATAGGCCAGAGTTTCGAGAGCGTGAGTGAAAGGTTACCTTGATGATCGTGCGATTATCTAAATTGTGGTGCTTCGTCTGTCTTTTGCCGGCATGTATCTACGTACACTGGTATGCCCAAAAAAATAATTTGCATAGGCACGTTTCCCGTGCATTCCAAGGTCGGGAGTGGCCGCAAACCTTTGCGCCAGTACTGTGAAAGTCAAGGCATCGGATGAGCTGTTGTGCATCTCAGAAGTGCACGGGGTAGGCTGCAGCCTTCATACGCGTCGGCAGGGTCCCAAGGTCCGTAGTCAATCAGAGTCGTATTTAATCACTCTACACCGTTGACGGTTCTGTTTGTTAGTATTACTGATTTTATAAGACAGACAAGAGATCTGCATGGACTATGGCGCCTCGGTTCTCCACGGTCTTCGTCTCCCTCTCGATTTCACTTTCAAACATTTACTGCACGCTGGAACCAACCCTAAGACAGGTCTGCGTATAGCGTAAATTTGCTGAAAAGCAAGCCTCACATGAACTGAACCGTATATGTACATCCATAATCTCGTAACCCCAACGCTCAGGCTTCCCGCCCTCACCCTTGCGCTTCCTCCAAGCTCGCCCTCATCAAGATACCATCCTATTAGATCCAAGAGCAGCGCTCACGAATCAATTTTTTCGCAGATACCTATTCTTCTCCCCACTATCTCTTATCACGCTCACTTCTTCCAAACATCACTCTTAATGCCGCCATCCTCAAGAAGCGTTTTCTCAGGCGCATCCTCCCCAAGCAACAACTTCATCTCAGGATCCCCCTTCTCCATCGCCCTCTGATACGCCGGACGTGCCCCAATATCCTTCAAATATCTCATAATATTCCTGTAATCCTTGAAGCTGACCGCAGGCCCGTAGTACCTCAGCGTAGTAAGCGAATACACCACCATGATATCCGCAGCCGTGAAGTCATCGCCCGCCAACCACTTTGCCTTCCCCAACCTCTCATCAACATGCTTCAGCGACGCATGAAGTTGTTGATATGCCATCTCTTTTGTCTGATCATTTTTAGGTAAGGCGGAGAGCTCAAGAAAAATAACTACCGTGAACGCTGGTAGCAACCCAGCATTCGCGTAGTGGAACCAATAGATATAATCAACATAGCCCTTCTCTCCGTACTTTTTACTGAGCTTCTTCTCTCCCCTATAGCCACCTAGTTCGCCAGCAGCATTCCGGGCGAGAATGTACTCAACAATAGCGCCGGATTCCGATAACGTGACGCCGGCTTCTGGGTCTTCGATGAAGGGGGCTTTGCCGGTTTCATTGCCTTTGATTTTGAGGCTTGCGGGTGCGAGGATGGGGTCGCGCGTGTGTTTGACGAGCTTGTAGTCGATGCTGAGTTCTTCGCAGAGGAAGACTATGCGTTCGCTTTGCGAGATGCCGAGGTGGTGGACTGTGAGGACCATTTTGGGGATGTTGGCGTATTGTGGTTGATACTGTGGATTTTGTGCGGTTTTTTTATATGTGAAGGTAAGTGAGGGGTAAGCCGATTATGGTGCGAGATATGAGACGGGCGTGTTGATGGGTTCTTATTTTTCCCCGCCCAATGTGACTTAGATGAAATGCGGATTTGTCATGGTGTTGCAAAGTGCACATCTCCTCGTTGGGTGTTTGACGTCAGTGATAGATTAAGTAGCTTTGGGCCGTCGGACGGTCCGCATTATTGTCATCCCACTATCTGTGCAACCCCGCATCTTTGGTCATCAAAGCCCAGAGGAAGGCAGGTTTGGTACAGGACGCTTTAATGTTTCATGTAGTTTCTATCTGTGGACCTATCCAATTTTCATTCAAATCAATTTCGCAGCTGTCTCTCAACACTACCGCAGTCATATTCAGCACCCTCTCAGTTCTCTGTACTCTACGGCTTCCCCTTCCAAGCCTTCGTCAAAAACTCCTCTGCGTCAGTAAACTTATAATCCGGCAACAGGCGATTCCAGTTATCCTCGACCGCAAACCCACCCGTTTTAAATGACAGCAAAATCCTTGCGCTGATATGCTTCGATATCGCTTCAACCTGGTCCTGCTTCAGGGCCGGGTGATCGATCACCGGCGCCCACGAAGCCTTGTACTCCCCAGATTCAAGATCGGATTGTTTGAGCCTCGTGATATCGAAGTTACCACCACGAATCTTTTTGGCTAGGGAAATAAGGTCGCCCATGGTGATCTCAGTACCGCGGATACCACCGACGACCGGCCATTCGCCTTCATATTCCACAGCCCTGGCAACTACGTTGGCGAGATCTTGCACGGTGACGAGGTTGATGCGGGAGTCGTCTCCGCCTTCGACGGTGAGGAAGCGACGAGAGTTGAAGTCCATTGGTATATTCATCAGGTGCAGGTGTTTGGCCGAGGAGTGGGGGTAGGTCAAGTAGTTGAGGGCGAGGCCAGGTTGGAAGAGCGTGTATTCGAGGACCTGTGATAATAAGAACATTGGTCAGTTGTTTACATTCAAGTGGATATGAAGACAAGAGGAGATCTGCGTGTTAATAACCTTTTTGTTCTTGTTGATCTCCTTCAGATACTCACGCGTCGTTCCCTTGTACGCGTACCAGTCAAGGTAATCCAATTTCGACCTGCAGCACGCTCAGTTATAATACGAATACCCCGAATTAGGTGCGACGTACGCGGCCCACTCGCTGGGTGCGAAACGCTTTACGCCCGCCTGAACAGCCGCATCGATGAGCTTTTTCTGCGCAGGACTCGTCGGATCTTCCTGCTCACTGCAGAACGAAAGCAACGTGTGCACGCCTTGAAGAACCTTCACCAACTGTTCCGGGTCGTTGTAGTCGACTTTGACGAAGGATACGCCGGCAAGAGCTTCACGCTTGGGGGTATCCTGTGGATGGTCAGTCGACGGTGTTGAAGATGGAAAGGAGCGGTTAAAGAACAAACGCACACGTCGTGAGAGAATCAAAATATCATGCTTCTTAGCAGCGACGAGCGCTTCGATGATCTCCGAAGCAACATCTACCGACATGTCAGTGACACTTCTTGGTCAGATATGATGGATCCGGAAGATGCTCACCGCCGGAACCGCCAGCTAACGCAATCTTGACCATTTTGTTCGTATGGGATTGAGTGGATGATATTTGTGAAAGAAGTGAGTAGAGATGTTGAGCAGAACAAACATATTGTGGAAATGCTGTCTTTTATATACCTATGGTCGCCAAATCCAGGTCGACAGAATTCGGCCGAATTATAAAATAAAATATCAGCTCGGCGATCAGCAGAGAAGCGAGGGGGAGGTCAATGTCACTAATGCATTCATTCTGGACCTTGGTAAGGCACACTTTATCAGTTATCCGAGCTGCCTAGGTATGTATAACATCTTCCTCGAGCTAACTGGAGTCTTGTTCTTGCTAAACGACAATAATTGGCATGCAGCATTTCAGTCATCGAGAATATAATGCTGAAATAAAATAGACATACTGCGATCACTTCGGCTCCGTCTCGTGGCATAAATTACACTCTCAATTATCAGACGCTCCGCTCATTCGTTGATTGATGTGACTGGTGGTGGCTAGTGCGGAGGCTAGAGAAAATCACTAGCCACGGACTTATTATATAATCAACAAATTCTCGCTGGGGGCCTGCAATCGTCTGATTTGTAAGGGAATGGCATAATTCTATCGAAATTTCCGTCCGTAACTCGGTCGAAACTGACGAATCAGATTGGATCCGACCTGGATGAATCAAATCCGACGGACAACCATCCATCCATCACGCGGGAGGTGTCTTCAGCACATTATTTTCTACTTCCAAATGACTGAGGGCATTACTTTTGAGAATAGTTCCGAATCGAAGCGAAGAAAGGTACGGAAGGGCACTCAGAGCTGTTGGGAGTGTCGACGGCGCAAAGTTCGTTGCATCTTTACCGTACCTACAAACCCGATTTGCAACAACTGTACACGGCGTGGAACACCATGCATCAGCCAGGAGCTCTACGGGGATTACGCGCCCGCGAGTCCAGTCATAAACAGTACTGCGCATGCATTGCGAGTACTTGCGCCCGCCCCTGCGAGGCTCGATCGAGTCGAAGAGCCGATCGGGCGGCGGACCCAGAATACCAGCCCTGCGCTCAACCTGGACGCGTCGGAGGACATTTGGATGGACAGTTCGAGCCCAGCCTCTCTCCCGACTGAGTCTGTGTCCAATGTTCCTATAAGCTGCGGCGAAAGCACTCTAATCGTATGTCTTGCTCCCTGAACGGATTGTTGCGTGGCGTGATAAATCTGACTGCACAACAGCTAAGAACAGACACTAGCTGCGCATATAGATACGAGGAATTGAAACGCGAACTTATCGCTGCATGGCCGAGCCAGGATGTGCTTAACATCATATACACCCTTCCGGTTGGCCTCTCGGCACATCTTCACAGTGGAGGATGGAAACTATATTCCAGCAGCGCCGAACAGAATCCACCCTCGCCTCAGCACATTCTTCGATTACCCTCTCCAAGCTCTCATCCTATACTGATCGCTCGGAAGCTACTGGTTCTCGGAACTTACCTTCAGGGCGTTCCGCCTTCAGCAATTCAAAATCTAGAGGCCCGAGGCCTATCCCTGAGGCAGCTCATGCATCGCGTCGTCGATACGGCCATTCGGCTCGTGACCACCAAGGACGAACTGATCGGCTCTGTCGAAGCTATTGGATGTATCATGATGGAGGCGAGATATCAAAACTATGCCGGGAATCTTCACAGAGCGTGGATGGCGGCGCGTCGCGCTATCAGTGTCGCGCAAATGATGGCACTGCATCGAGGCTTCAACTCACCATTGCTGAAGATATTAGAACCAGAAACCCGCGCAACTATCGATTTGGACCACCTTAGTTTCCGACTGGCCGAGGCTGACGCTTATCTCTCGCTCATGCTAGGCCTGTCGCGAGCCTCACTCGAGACCCGTCATTTCACCTCTCCCAGAGCACTGGAACGATGCGATCCCATGGAACGTATGGAGCGCATCCACTACGTTGCTTATGAGCGTGTTCTCCAACGCACTGATTCAGACATCAACAATCTGGCAGAAACCCACGAAATCGACAAGTTATTGCAAAAGGCCGCCGCGGAGATGCCACCCCAATGGTGGCTGACGCCAACTTTCAAGTCCGACAATAGCGATGGGACGAAGACGTGGTGCGATACAGCTCGCATCATGGATCAATTTTCTCACTATCATCTCTTGATACGTCTGCATCTGCCATATATCCTGCGCTCCTCACTAGACCACCGGTACGACTACAGCAAGATTACCGCCGTGAATGCTAGTCGTGAGCTCCTGACTCGTTATTTGTCTTTCCACTCGACGAATCCTGCGCAATACTATTGTCGCGGCTCCGACTTTCTCATCTTCATTGCGGCCACAGTTCTGTGCGTCGCCCATATACAATGCGATGGACCCGCCGAAGATACCGTTTTCAAGCTCCTCGCACATAGCCGTCAAATTGATCGTGGTTTGATGGAGCGTACCTTGCAAGTCGTTGAAGCCATGAATGCGTCCGGGACCGATGCCATAGCGTCTAAAATCTCTCGTATCCTGGGCGATCTTCTCGTTGTTGAGGCGGATGCCGCCAACGTTATTTGCTATAGCACTGATTCATCTAAAATTTCTGACGAAGACCTGGAGTGCGGCGGCAAGCTGATAAATGGTGGCAAGGCGCTGCAAGTTCACATCCCGTGCTTTGGCAGTATCAAGTTCGAACGGGGCGCCATCTCGAAGACTGCCGATGCAATAGACGTGGTTGCGCCGCCTGCCCAAGACGTTCCGCGCTCGGAATGTTCTTCGAATCAGATACCTTACGTACCTGGTCCTATGGACGGTAGCGAGTTGCTACAGCACACTCTCCCCGCTCAGCCTATAGATGATTTTATATGGCCAGAGGAAGGCGACTGGGGCTTGCAAGGCGTTGACATCGCCCTTTTCGATAGTCTGTTCCGCGGATCAGCGATACCTGAACATCTCCAAGACGAGTGTTGGACACAGTGGCCAGGTGGCAACTAAAGATGTTCAACTTTGCCCCGTTGCCAAGCTCAAACTGATGCACAAGCATTTCGATATCACCAAAACTGCATCATGGTACATGCAGTATCCGTTGTAGCATATCAAGACTATCTTTAAAATCCCGTATAAAATCCTTAGAAACGCTCGCCACATTTCTAGCTACAGGAGGTGCCACCAAACTTCATCCATTTCTTGTATGCCAAAACCAAGATATTTCCCAAACGCTTCCACTCCACGCAACCCCTTACTCAACCCTACAAACTACGGAGCCAACCTACCTCTTCCTCCACCTCTTCTGTGCCTCCCCCACAACTCCCGAACTCCACCCCTCAGCCTTCCACTTCCCATCCGGCCTCAAAACCTCCTTCTGACTATCCCGCACCCTCTTCAGCGTATCATCCGCCGCCATCCACCTCCAAAACGAGCTCCTCAACCTCCCCTCATACACCTGCCACAGCCTCGGCATAAACACCACATCCTGCACGCAATACCTCTCAAGCTCAGGTAACAGCGGCCTCTGATTGAAAGCCTCATACGAGCCACCCTTCTCGGGAGCAAACAATCGAACACCCGCGTCCTTCGTCTTTTGGATCTCAGCACGCAGCGCGGCGGATAGGGGAAGATCATCTTGTATGCATCGCGCGAGACCGTTGAGATAGGCTTTCGGGCGGGTGCGGGAGGCTAGTTCCATGAGCTGCAGGTCTTGGATGCCTTGGAGTTTGATGTTGTAGTGTGCGAAGAGGGCATCAGAATCGTTGCGGACGTCGAAGAAGACTTTGGGGATCGTTGGGGACTCTAGGATGGACTGGAGCGTGTGGGGTGGAGTTGTGGGGTTGATGTTAGTTGATGGGGCAGGAGAAGGGGTAGGGGTAGGGGAAGTGGCTGGAGTCGTGAATGTCGCAGCACCGAGTTCATGGACATCGA
The DNA here is from genome assembly GCA_010015675.1 of Byssothecium circinans. Classification (NCBI taxonomy): domain Eukaryota; kingdom Fungi; phylum Ascomycota; class Dothideomycetes; order Pleosporales; family Massarinaceae; genus Byssothecium; species Byssothecium circinans. Next base: position 1,035,895 of record ML976991.1, on the reverse strand, counting down.
TTAGATATACCGTGTCTGATGGGTGGTTTAGGAGCGTTATCAGAGATATGGTACCGTTGCGAGAAAGCTTTATTCCATCAAGGTCGATGTAGAGGGATGGTGGGCTGGCATATGACGTGTCTAATTTTGCGAGGACGTCGCTGAGTTGTTCAGTGCTGGAAATGAGGGTGGTTGTCGTCATTGTTGGTTGTGTTGGGGTAGAGGTTTGAGAAAAAGCTGCGGGCGGATTTGGTGCAGCTTTTATAGCGTGCCTTTTCTTCTGTTCCATATCATTCTAGTGCTCTGTGAGTGAAGAGGCAGGTGACACTTGGGTGACAAAGTTTGAACGGTGAAACTATTTGGATCACCTGAGTAGGTCCTAGAAGATACGTAACATGCACATGAATGGGAGACAGCTTGTAGTTGACTTAGGTCCAGCCAAATCGCATCCTGTAGTCGTGTGTCAAAAGTCTGGCAAAGCTTTGCACAGCTTGTGTTGGACCAAACGTTATAATAACTCTGCGTTAGCACTGTAGCAGCAGGAGCCAAACACGATTATACCTGAAATTTACTTCTGCAAAAGCTCCATGTTAAGCAGGAAGAAAAGTTGTTTGCCAAACAGTCGCGAAGCGGCATCATTAACCTACTCCAACCACGCGACTATGGGGACGGGACCCACTCATTTCCCAATCCCGCCCTGCACCGGCACATGCCGCTCCCCATACCAACCACCCTATATAGAAACCGTCGGTCCCATCGCCCGCCAAAAGTCGCACCTAGCCCCACGTTCGCCTTCCCAAACGAATGCATCTGCTACCGTGATGCTGTTTTCCAACCCGGGCTCCATATATTGCGTCACTGGTACGCCAAACATTGTTACCGTGGTGTAAGGAGTTCCGCCGGTCTCATTGAGGTTGATATGTTGTGGCGATAACTCCGACCAGGCCGGCCAGGCGCTCGCTGGGTTCGTAGCGTTCTGGTGGGATGACGAGGCGCCGTTGGCGATCTGGTCAGAGATGGAGGGGTTGTTTTGGATGATGAAATTGCCCCATATTTCTATCAAACATTTCCCATTAGTACCATGAAACTAGAGGCGAAAGGAGGGCGAAACCATTTTGCTAATAGCTCCAATATATGGAGATACTCACTGCGGAATGCAAGAAGAAAATCACGGCCTTGGTTCGGCGTTGCAGGGCCAAAATAACCGGGGATATCGTCCTGATGCGAGGCGAACGGGATGGAGTATTGATACTTGTATGCAACGCGACTATTTGCAGCAAAAGCTGATGCCAGCCAATAACTAGGGCAGACAAAAGTCGCTTCCGCATATATATTCTGCGGCTTTGTATCAGTACCATTCATATAAGGACGTCTAGATAGTCTCTCACATATGCGCGTTGCTGTTGTCCAGTAGCAACTTGACTGATGTTTACTGCAGTGTCTGGACCGTAGCCGTCTGTTGCATACTTGAGATCCGAGGCATTGACTGGAGCGCTGGTACTGGGATAAGTTGCCAGTACTTGCGTGACGTTATAGTCTGAGAGACTGGGAAACGCATCATGAATCCATGCCGTCAGGTCGGTCAGGGTGGCGATGTTCTGTGGTACGAAAAGAGCCCCTTCGTTGGCATTATTCTTTGCTTGGTTAGCAGGTATGAAGCACGGACGGTGAGATTCGACAGGGAGTGTGCAAAACGTACACCGACGAGTATTCTCATGCCATTGACGAGGTGTTGCGAGAGCTGCCGACTTGGGAGGTGCCGCACATATTGGCCATCAATTACCGGCAGGAAAGCCCTTAAGCAATGTTTAGCTTCTTTGAGCACTCTAGCGGGCCGAGACGGATCATTTACCATGTCCCATAGCTTTGCGACGTGGAGACATTTGAACTGGCCGCTTGTAGAGTCAAAGTGTCTGTCGCAAGCAGACATTCGAAGACCTCTCCTTGGGAACCACAGCCTGCCTTCGCGGCGAACTCATAATAGCGTGTCGTTGGAGTGGTATCATCGTACCTGTTGCGAGAGTAAGCGATTGTGACAAGTGCCGCTGAATATTCCGCGCTTACGTATATTGCGCGGGTAGGTACGGCGACGCCGCAATCAACTGTAGCAGGACGTTAGATATGAAGGTCTCATCTGCTGGTAGAAGGGGAACTTGCGTTCGTGAACAGCTCGGTACCGTTCCCACCATTCGCCATGGCGTGCAACATTACCGACCCGCCTCCAGCAGACTCGCCGGAAATGGTGACTCGCGTCACATCCCCCCCAAAGAGGGAGATGTGCTTCTGAATCCATTCAAATGCGAAGACTTGATCTAAGAGCCCGGCGTTTACCACGCCTTTGCTATGGACTTCGCTAGAAGAAGCGAACCCGAATGCGCCCAGCTGCGGCCAAGTTAGCGGGACTAGCACCGAAAATTTTCGAGGATGCAAAAGAGCTTGCGTTACCCTGTACTGTATCGTCACAGCAACAAAGCTGCCGTCATTCGCGTTAATGATTGTGGACATGTCCTGGGTACCATCGCCGAACCCATAGCCGCCACCGTGGATCCAGACGAGTACCGGAAGGCCACTCGCATTCTGGGGCGCGTAGACATTGAGGAAGAGGCAATCCTCATCCCCAGGAATAAAAGGCGCATTCGGTATCGAGGGTTGGTTTTGTGGGCAGAAAGGGCCAAAGTCGGTCGCTTGCACAACCGTGCGATTTGTGGCTGGAGTTTGAGGGGGTTGCCATCGGAGTCGGCCTGTTGGTGCTGCGGCGAAACGAATCCTGTCCCCATCGTGTCAGCAACTTGCATATCCACACACTCGATTCGTGAATCGCATACCCTTTCCAGATGTTTAATCCGGCAGTTGCGTTAGTGTGCCCCTCATAGATAGCATAGCCAAGGTCTACCTGCAGCGGTCCTGTAGTGCATGCCGTCAGAGTGAACAAAGGAAGCAGTATAGCAATTAGAGCGAGAGAGGGGAAGGTCATGATGCAAAATTTGAGCAGGGCGCACATCGAAAGCAAGCACTACGATTCATCCCATATATTTCCCCTGGGCTCTAGAGTGCATATGTCAGCGGCTTACGACTTAAGCTCCCATTTAGTATGCAATTTCCGTAAGTAAAACTACATTCATGCTGGTTTTGGATTGGAACTTGGGCTGGGTCGCAGTACAAGGGAAAATTGGGGCTTCTTAGGGTATATCCCTCGAGAATTATCTTTTGCACAAGGATGATAATTCTAGGGTCTCTGGACCCTGGACGTCACACGTCGATAAGGTTTGGCCGAAGACGGATCGTAGCGGCGGCCACAACCCCAATTCGGCAGCTCCACTCGTTCACCGTGTCTCTCAATGGGACATCTTAGGCCCTGGTACGTGCACTGCCGACACCCTGCATGAAGCATGTGGCCAAAGCAAAATTATTGGCACGTAATGGTAACATTACACATTTAGTAAACTTTATTAGGTTCACCGTAAGATTTAATAACTAAGAACCAGCAAAATGTCGAGCACCTGATTAGGGCAACCTTATGGGGTTAGGAATGGGTACCGTGCTTTCAAATGTTGGCATTTAGCCACCAACGTGCCAATGTTGCTGCCACCATGGTACGCCGGCAAAGATAAGTTAAAGGGGAGCTTAGTAAGCGACTTCTTATTGGCCACATGCTTCATGCAGCATGTAGGCAGTGCATAGGTTATAGGAACCCGAGAAGCACGACCGTACTGTCGTCGGTGGTCGCATCGCCGTTGGAGGGCTCATCACTGGCGGTTTGGTACCACCTCCAAGGAACTCGGTGAGCAGTCGTAGGCTGACGGACGCCTTTCAGGATATCGCACTTCTCGAATCACTTGCGCACGGCCTGTAGAACCTCCAACAATGAGTATGTGGACTAGTCAATTTTAATTATTGTGGCGCAGGTTGATCCCGACCTCTTCAGCCTGAATTTTGGTAGGTATGGCTGTACCCGATTTATCCGACCCCCATCTTCGGACAAGCCTCCCAATGTCGTATAGGGATGGTGACGAGACACAACACGCACTAAAGTCTCGACTGCTTTCTGTACCTTACTATACAATGCTCCACCTTAAGTTTTGTACCAGCAGGGGGGCCTTGGAGAATCAACAATCAGCCGGTAACCCGTCTCGGAAGCGTAGCGTCGTGGGGCTTGATCGGGTGGCACGGGGTCCCCTACTGGTACAAAACTTAAGGTGGACCATGTAAACCTTAAGCAGAACGCTATCGTCTGCATACGGACAGACGGTGATGGTTACAGCAGATATCCTAAATTTCTGAGAGGTTTCTACATTGGTCGAGGAGCCGATTATCAGAACCCTGAATCTTAGCGTTGCCGCTCCGATTTCTTAGGCCCAGTTGGATATGCTGCGCAGGCTCCTGCGTCCCGACGGGGCAGACGGCCACGAAAGCCTCGCCCTTGGAATAGTAACGTCACCTCAATAACTGAGCATAAATGACCTCAGAAGACGGTTCTCTACCACGGGGCGATATTTTTCTCGCCTGCATAGTGATCACACACTGCAAGCGCATCTTTGCCTTTTCTCCCCTTGCATGTGTCCTCCTTGCGCTTCGGATATAACGGACTTTAGCATGCAAAAGTAGGTGATTTTGAGGGCCTTGCAGTAGCCCGCTAGACTGGGGTTCAAATCATGCAAATGATACGAGTTGTGAATAACATCGATAAAACAACATACTAGTTCGAGTCCGGATATCAAAACAAAGCGTCCTCCAAGGCCTCCATAGCGAGCACTGTGAGAGAAGATACAACGTATACAACAGCTGTGACCTTATCACTACTCCACTTGATAGTCAACCTGTACTTCAGTCTTCCAGTTTCCAGAAACAAACGGAAGCAGTGAAGAATTCCGGCCTTCATTTCCCGGTTGGTATAGATGCGGCATTCCCAAGCCTTAACCGATCAGCATTCATACGACCTAGGTAGTGACTATGGTGAAGTGGTCTAGATGCTGCGGCATCAAGCCAAAACGAACGCATCACCAACGGCAGTAAGGGTGCGCATGAAGCCAGCCTGCTTGCCGATATCAAAATGATCAGAGCCGCGGAATCACTGCAGGAGCTTCAGAGATATTCTAGATATCTTTAGCATGGTGATAAGAAAGCACCGGAAATCTTGAGCCCTGGAGTGCAAAACCGGCTGGAGTTCCGCCATGCCATGCACAACGAGAGGCCGCATGTTTAGTTCGTGTATCCTAAGGATTGGCCTTTCGAGACCAGTCGCGATGCGCCAGGCGTCCATCGAACGCACGTCCATGTTCCGTTCATGGAGATCCCAAAGACCATAATAAACGAATACAGCCCTAGTGAGAATGAATCGCCCTCACTCAAGCCACTCACGGTAGCCCTTTGGGAAGTGAGAAAGATTGAGCAGAAGCTGCTGAAAGAGGAGTTCTCTCGGCCTTGCAAAGCGGGCGACGGCACTGAAAGTGAAGTTAGCACTGTGTGATGCGGAGGGCCTGCGGTTGACATCTCAGTCACAGGTTGATCACTTAAATTTGCATCTTTTAATGTCATGCTGCTGTAGTAGACCACCCTCTTTGATTGCGTCTTTGAAGCTGTTCCCTAATGGGAATGTGATATTCCTCTTTTATCTTAATTCCTTGTTGACTTTGCTGATGTGCGCTACTGCTGCATAGTTCGGCACACGTTGCTGGGATATATACTGAAATGTAATTTCGCGTAGCTCTCTTGCATTTGCAGCACGAAGGCACCGTACACCATGAAGGTAATATGCTAAGAGATTACCGTTTAAGTCGATAGTGTGTGCATCTACATTGGTGAAGGCAACGAGACGTATGATCACAAGTTTACAGTACCCCCCTGTACGGACTAGACAGTCTTATCCACCAGCAGGGCCCCGGGCAAATGCCGAACATTTGATCTCATAAAATTTTACTTACAAATCAATGTTTACCATTTCGTTCGCGTCAGGCAATAAGTAGAAGCCATCGGGTTTCCATAGCTGAAGGTTCGAAATATCTAGGAAGGCAAGGCGCTTGCCACAGCCCCTAGCATCATTACATCTGCGGAACTTATATTTCGTCATATATTGGAGTGTTCCTGCACTAACTTTGATATATTCAAAGCCAAGTCTGTAACGGAGTGCACTGGTGTAAAAGCCTTGACTAACCTGATGATCGATTGATGAACTATCTAGGGTTCATATACATAGAAAAGCTTAAGAATGTGGGTACGCAAGCTACTGGCGCCATGAGGGTCACATATGATAAATGGCGAGAGCACTACTTGGTGATGAATCTTGCGTAGCTACGGGAAATCTGAGAGCGATAGATATGCAAAAGCGTAACAAATTGCGGCACATGAACCATATGAAGGACCGACCAGCTAATGAAAATGAAAGCAACCAAAAGAATTACTTGGAATGAAGGAGAAATGCTCTCGCCATGAAAAGCACCAAAACACTGCAGTTTCCATCCGGAGTCGACCTTCGAGATCTCAGGGGTTTGCGGTCGGTCGGCAAAGGCCACATCTTCTTTTGCGCGGCTTGCATCGCTCCAAAGCGAGAACAGAGAGCGGGAATCAATCCGATCCCCTCAAGTCCCGCAGATATCTGTTATCCTATTTCACTCCTCATCCAGCGGTAGGGCAACAAGACTGCGCTCGCTCTCAGATCTGTTTTTTCTACCCGCTCCCATTCTTCCTTCCAAATGCCATACGGTCTGTTCCAGGTCCGCTGCTTCCTTGGACACGTCTCCCCGTGTTCTTTCGCCATCCGCCGTAGGCGATTGCGGTGACTTGTTTTTGAGCTTTGAAAACCCACGCTCCAAATCCCAAGCCTGGGCAGATCCGATATCTTCAGACGTTTTCCTACCATGGAAGATATTTTTACCGAGGCCGGGGAAAACTTTGCCAGTTTTGCTCCCACTGCTGCGGGAATTGTCCGAGTAGATTGCGGAGGCATCAAAGCGTGGGAAGAAGTGGACGACGAGAGGCTTCAAAGCTGGCAGTGATGCGCAAATAATTGCAACATTGACCTCGATGCAGGACCAATACAGTCCCTCTGCGCCGTACCAGGTCGCGTCGTTGCGGTTGTTGCCAAGGTTGACGACGGCATGGAGTCGGAGGATGGATACCACACAGACACTGTACTCGTTACGAAATGAGTCATGCCAACAGGGAGAAGATAACTTACAACCAACCAATTCCCAATATCATCATCAATACCACTCTTTGTCTTGTAGGCAATTGCAACTTCCAAAGACCCCGGAGTGGTAGGACGGCAATGACCAAATCGGAAAATATGTTCAATGCGGCGTTGGAATACCAAAGCCTGATATTAAGTCAATACAGTCTTGCGCTTGAAATCTTCCCTTTCAAGGATAGATCCGTTAATCATCAAAACTTCACTCACTTGTACTGATCTATACACTTCGACACTGGCTGAATAGTAACGTCCCAGAACGCTCGCGGAGGGATGCATGTAAACAATCCTGTAGTATCGGCCTCAATCCCGTTGGCAATCACAAAAGCCATCGTAGCATATACAGCAATGCGCATAGGCCGATTCTCAAATATACGCCGATACTGCATCAAGATTGAGATCTTGATTAAGGTCAATGCTGTGCAGTATGTGAATATACTCCAATAAAGGAACTAAGAATTGTCAGCGACGGTTGAAGTACAAATGTGGTCAACCTCGCAGTTCGTACCTTGAGCACCCCAACGACCTGCCACAGCTCGAGGAACATCATGTGTCGACCCATACCATAGTAGACTTCTTCAGTGCAAGTCAGCTTGCTGTCAATGAAAACTCAAGATAATACTCACCGACGATCTGGCATGCGCCCATTGCAATCGAAAATGCCTAGAAAATCCTTTAGAACCATTACCACTTCTCTGGCTCTTGGTGCTTGTCTTACCATAGCAGCTCCGATGAGATAATCTTCAGGACCCGGACTGCGCGTGACCTTCCAGCGAGCAAAATACCTCAAACATATAGTAACAAAGGCTAGAAGAGTAAAGGTGATGACAATGGCAAGCGTCGCCGGCCTCTTATCTTCGCTTTTCAGGATGGCCAACTCAGCGGCAGGTAGGTTCATGGCGGACGCCATTACAGAGACTTCTTGACGCGATTTGTCTGCAAAAGGTAGAAAGGGGAAAGAATTTCAGAATGGTTTTTGTTCTATAGATTCAGAGGAGAGACGAGATTGAAGCAAAAGGATTCAGATATCTATATAGTCTGTATGTGCTCCGGTTGTTTGACTGTTTCATCGTGGAGAGTACAAGACCTGCACATGCATGCTTACCATTTCCATACAAGATGTGATGTGACAAGACTTGATAGTAGTTCTAGTGAGGTTCATTCACACTGCAGTAGTAGTTCAAGTAAAGTTCATTCACAGCATTAGTAGTTCTAGTGAGGTTCATTCACACTGCAGTAGTAGTTCAAGTAAAGTTCATTCACAACATTAGTAGTTCTAATAAGGTTCATTCACAGTACACAAGCTGCACCACTTGCTATGGTGTGCATGCGCGACCCTCCCGAAAACCCCGATTTAGTCATACAAAATATGTCAGTGCGTGACCGTGCCATGCATGCGCGAATCACTTGCTAGGCTGTGCATGTGCGAATCACTGGCTAAAATCTGCAAGCGATCTGTGATGTTGAGATCGCTTTTAATTGCTGTGCATGCGCGAATCACTTGCTATACTATGCATGTGCGAATCACTTGCTATACTGTGCATGTGCGAATCACTGGCTGAAATCTGCAAGCGATCTGTAATGTTGAGATCGCTTTTTATTGCTATAATTTAATCTTTTATTGCTCGCTAATAACAACCTGGCCCCTGCGGCACACCAGCTAATAGCAGCCCTCAGATATTACAAGGGGGACTCATGAACGGAGCCGGAACCCCCCCCCCGGTCAGCTCCTGGAGTTGCGGCCATCGCGAGTTGGATGGAGGGCCAAGTTTGTAGCGGTTATTACTAATACCTACTAGCATCACACGAGTTTGGTCACGTGGTCGGTTAGGTCGCACACTGCCCGGTCAGCTCCATCAACATTAGCAAAAAAAACATCTGTTTTTTCAACCCTCTGTACACCTAACGTAACAGAACCTTCATCTCCAGCTTCTTCTCCACAACCTACAAAAGGATAAAGGTAATTATTCCATGCATACAATTCCAACAGCCCCTCCCTTCTGCACTTCCTATGAATCCCCAATTATCGTGGTCCCGTTTTCCAAGCATTATTCCTCTCAATCACTCCACTCGTACCATGGTTGCCAAAGTGTTGAGGTTCAACACGAATTTTTTTCTGTTGGACGCAGGTTAATCCGCTCCGCTTACGTAATCGTTCATCCGAAGTCGTTCAAGTTCCGAGGCCGGTGCGCCTTATCCTTATCGTTTTTTTCCTTGTGTTGATACCCTACTGTACTCACATGAGTACTAGTGGTGATGATTGCTCCTTCTTGATCCCTCTCCAAATCAAGCATTGGCGTACTCTACTCGTATTATTTTCCCTGTGCCTATTCGGTACCTATACAATTTCCCTAAGGCCCACTAGCCCTTTCATACAATAGTCACCATCAACTCCCCTACATCCCACTTTACCCAAGTCCCATCCCGTCCCACACCCCCACATCCCACATCCCACATCCTAAAGCTCTCATACCATGTCATCCCCAACAAGTCCACCCCGCCAGAAACTCTCCACCGTCCTCACAACTACCAATACCCCCATCGTTCTCGATGGCGCCCTAGCAACCTACCTTGAGACCCAAGGCGCAGGTACGTACCTGATGACAGCATCCCCTACAATCACTACCGAAAAGCCTGGTATCCGCTGCGCTTTCAACAGCTGCAATTTCCAGCATTTATGTCTTTCTTCCATCATTCTTCTCTAGGGCCCAACTAACCCTGAACCCAAAAAGATATTTCCACCCCCCTCTGGTCCGCGCACCTCCTCCACACGAACCCCTCCCTCATAAAAAAAGCCCACTACGACTACTTCGCCGCCGGCGCAGACATAGCAACAACATGTTCCTACCAAGCCAGCATCCCCGGCCTAATCGAGCACCTCGGTATCAGCGAGGCCGACGCCACTGCCATGATAAAGAAGAGCGTAGAACTCGCCCAGGAGGCCAGGGATGAGTATCTGCATGAACAAGAGCAACAGAGACAGCTACAGTCACAGCCACAGCCGCAAGACAGCAACTCCAGCAACTCCGCCGACGCCGACGCCAACACTACCACAGGAAAAACCGACCAAAAAACTGCCAGAAATCTCTACATAGCCGGCAGCATCGGCCCCTACGGCGCCTACCTCTCCAACGGCGCCGAATACCGCGGCGACTACTCCCTCCCAGAAGAAACCCTGCGATCCTTCCACCTACCCCGCATCACCTCCCTCATCGCCGCAGGTATCGACATCCTCGCCATTGAAACCCTTCCCTCATTCCCCGAAACCCACGCTCTGCTCTCCCTCCTATCCACCTCCTTCCCCAGCACCCCCGCCTACTTCTCCTTCACCCTGCGCCCCTCCTCCCCCACACACATCAGCGACGGCACCCCGCTCTCCCGCGTCGCCTCCCTATTAAACGAGTACGATAACGTGGTGGCCGTGGGCGTGAATTGCGTAGCGCCCGGTGTCGCGCTCGAGGGGCTGCGGGAGCTGCGGAGGTGGACGCGGAAGCCGTTGGTGGTGTATGCGAATTCGGGGGAGGTGTGGAATGCGGGGACGAGGGGGTGGGAAGGGGGAAGGAGGGAGGGAGGGGAGGTGGAGGCGTGGACCAGGAAGTTTTGGGAGGCTGGGGCGAGGGTGGTTGGGGGGTGTTGTCGGACGGGGCCGGGGGATATAAGGGTGATTTCTGGGGTGTTGAGGGGGATTGGGAGGGAAGGGGGAGAGAGGGAAGGGGAAGGGAGTGTTTGATCTGGATGGGACATGATGTGAGGAGTTTAAAGCTATAGATTCAGCTCCAAGAGGAATTACTTTTATCATGATCTTTTTACTTTACAAGCTGCTGGCGCGTGCAAAAGACGTAGGTCTGGATATGTTCCCCCAATTTCGCATGCCCATATGGCCCAAACCAAAGCAAACCAAACCCTGGCCAGCTCAAAAAGAGGCCAAGAAAAGCGCCCAACCATGTCAGATCGATCATGTAGAGCACCCGACGCCCAAGAAATGCACACCCTACCCGTTCTAGCGGGCACTACCGACTTGGTTTAGGCAAATATGCACCTCCGGCAAGCACCAAGTTCATCCTAGTGAAATGCACCTTGTAGACCGGGCTATCCTTCGTCTGGAACGCACTGATTTGGTCCGCCGATACGCCCGTCTCTTTCGCCGCCTTCTTTGCGCCCGTGACCGGTGCACCGGAAGCACCTTTCGTTGTGAGCGCACCGTCTGCTTTCGCCGCCGCAGCCTCGCTGGTTTTCGATGCCGACTCGGTCGTCTCTTGGATAGCGTCCCAGACTCGCACAGTCTGGTCAGCACCGGCGGAGACGAGGATGGTTGATTCAACGCTCCAGGAGAGCGACCAGATACCGCCCTTGCCGTGGCCTCGCATACGCTTCTTGCGTCGACCTGTCTCGAGCACCCAGAGGATGATGTTGCCGACGTCGTCTGCGCTGGCGAGAGTCTTGCCGTCGGGTGAGCAAGCGATAGCTGTGACGTTGCCAGTGTGGCCGGTGAACAGGCGCAAGCAGTTGCCACCGGAGATGTGCCACATCCTCACCGTCTTATCGCAAGAGCCGGTGAAGACATAGAGATTGTTGGGATGGAAGGCGATGCAATCGACGTCGTCGTCATGACCGACGTAGATACGGAGCGGCTCAATGTGATCGGTTGACCATAACCTAGCTGTGCGATCATTGGATCCTGTCAGGAAGTAGTGACCGTACGGTCCCCATTGAAGGTCCCAGATCGGGTTGTCGTGGCCACGATATGCGACCAAGCACTGCCACATGTCTAGCGACCATAGCCGGACTGTCTTGTCTTCTGATGCTGAGAGTAGGAACTGTGAGCTTGTCGAAGGGCCATCGGGATCAGGGTTGGCCGTGGAGGGCGAGAATGCAACGGCGAAAATAGGACCGGCGTGTCCGACTAAGCGCCGCGACGATGATGGCTGCGTATTTTCAGGGATGGTCGAAGTGAGTGCGCTGCCATCCATGGACCACACGCGGATGTAGGACTCGGCCATACCAGCAGCGACGAGCTTGTTATCGCCGGAGAAATCGATGCAGTTGATACTATGAACCGTGTTAGTAATATTCTTTCGATCTGCGCAGAGAATGCTTGCCTGTCAAAGGTGTTGTGGAAAGTGTACATGGTGATGCTAACACCAGGGCCAACGCCACCAGTTCTGCTGCTCTCCAACCGGTAGCGGTCACGGTGCTCGACGACCTTTTGCACCTCCATCGATATGTCCCTCGCCAATGACGGAGGAAGCGGTACTATGTCGCGGGAAGGACCGTCCTCTGCGGGTTCGCGCTTGATGTGCTGGTCGTACTCATCAACTAGTGAAGACTGTCCCGGTCTTGGCACATTCTTGGCATCCTCTTCCTGTAGAGCCGCACGCACATCCTCCTGCATGTCATGATCTTGCGGGTAGGGTGCCAAAGCGAGTCGTATACGCGATGCGTCCGCATCCGGGTCGTGCCGCTGGGTCAGCGGATGGCCGGGATTGTGACCAGGGATGCCCTCGTCTTCTGCGGGAAGCTCATCGCCCTGTGGATTTGCTAAAAGGGCTGCTATGCTCTTTTCCGCAGTCGCCGTTCGGTCAACAGTGACAACGTGTAGATGGGCCCGTAACAGGTCCATGAGAATGGTACCGCCGTCGAACATCTTCGACTCTAGGAACTGGATGAGATTGTAGAAGGGCATCATGGTGAGCGTGATGCGGTACTTGTTCTCGAGATAGGTTTTAGCTATGCGGCTGTCTGTCAAATGTGCCGGCAATCGCAATGAGCTCAGCCCTCTCACGTCGTCCTCGTGGTCGCGCTCGAACATTGACCGATATTTTGCGAAGTAGGCTTCCGCATCTTTCGTGTAGTAGTCTTTTATGAGGTCGAGATACGAATAGACGTAAATGGGCCACAGCAATTTGCGGAGCTCGGGCTTGTATACGTCCAGGACGTCGTCGGTGTATTTCCGCAGTAGGTCGAAAGCGTTCTCGTATTTCTTCCCGCCCTGCTCAGCGCTCTGCGACACCAGCGACGTCCCATTGGCCTGCGGTTCCGACTCCTTGCGGAGCATAGCTTCGGTGCGGACATAGCCCTTCTTGCTGAGGTATTCTAGTACCTACACGAATGTTAGTATGCGTTACAGCTTAAAACGCAGGACATGGTATCCGCCAAAGACAAAAAAGCGTAGAGCGCAACTGTATAGACTAACAAGATTTTCGTCATTTCTTGTGGGATATTGTTGGTAGCCGGTCGTGTGAGGCTGGTAGGGCTGGTGAGGCCGAATGTCAGGAGGGTTGACATTAGGGTTGCTGGCCGGGCGATACAGAGAAAGATTTGGGAAGTTCGATGAGCCGGCCATGTTAAGTCGAGTATGCGAAAGTGTAGCAGGACGAAGCGCGTGAGGCCTTTAGGTACCCGCGACCAAGCAACAAACGCAGCTCATACGTAAAGTCGTGCCAGTGATACATGCTTCGACCGCCCACGACCGCCCCGTTTGCGCAAGATTGTTCCAGAAGATGCAAACAAGCCCAAGAAGAAGAGAGCGTACTTACTATCTGGTTCAGATTCTGCGTCGGCGGCACTGAGCCTCCTCCACTCGGCGGAGGTACTGAATTCTGCGGCTGTGGTGGCATTGAATTATGCGGCGGGAGTCCAGCGCTGGGAGGTCCATTTCCTACGCTCATTGCGCGGTTTGGCCCAGGCCCTGGCGGAGGACCAGACATTGTGGCTATTTCCTTGCTCTTTTACTTTGCGACGTGCTGGCGTATCTTGCTTGAACTACCTAGGTACACCTCGGGAGGGCGCGAACCGAGGGCGCGCTGCCCATGGAGGGATGGCCGTAGGTCGCGGGTAGGTCGCGGGTATGTAGCTCGTGGTAGTAGAGATGGTTTCGTGGGAAGGGTGCGTGGCGTTGGCGAGATTATGTGAATGCGACGCAGAAATGTTCAAGCGTCGGGGAGTCGGAAAGTTGAGGTGCGCGGTTGTTGCCTGCCAAGGCTGAGGCCGCGGGAGCTTGCTAGGGTGGTCCTGCGACGCTTTTCCCCTTCACCTCTATTTATTCCATACCATCCCAACTATCTACAAACTGGACTTCGCTTAGCAACCATGCCTTGGTCATAAATTTCTATGCTCCGGTTCAATTACACCACACATGCTTTGCCAGGCATGTCACAACGCATCTTTGTCACTTGCCGGTCGATTGGAACCTAGCCTGCGAAGCCCTTCTCGGACGAAAATTCATCGACGAGAAAGACTAAATATGTCGCCGACGGCGATCCGAAAACCAAAATACCACTTGTATGCTACAATACGGTCTCAAACGGTGATCAGCTGTAAAGCATCCTCGCTCCCATATTAATGATTGAAGTGCTAATACAAAGTGTAGAATGCTCTGCCCAATTAGTTCTTCGCCAACGCTATATGCCTACCTAGAAAAGAATTATGCTTGGGGCAGACGCGGAGCTCCTGAAGTAGTTTCACGGTCAACATTAGAGAGACGATAGGCCTGCGAAGAACGTATTGGGATAAATTGGTGTTGCGGTGGCCATACTATGGAAAGTGGTAATCACCATCCCTACCACGCTCGGCAAGTAGGTACCAGAGTTAGACAAAGTAGCCCCTGCCGACCGGGTACTCCCCCTTGATGGAAAAGTCCACACTCGGGCGCGCGAAATATCAGAAGGGCGCAACTGGCGGACGTCACACTCAGAGCTAACGATCCGGCAAACCCATGTAAGTCATAGGCGAGGATATCGTTAGGCGCGGGGTTTTGCTCATAGGTGTTAGCTTAATAGAACAATACATGTGTGGGACGTACCAGTCAGGACAACTGCTCCAGGGTTGTGCTGCCGCTCCTCTCGCCAACATTGAGGGCATTGCATGGAATATTTCCCGTTCCAGACCTCGCTACTGCCGAAATCCACTAGTTTTGTAGTCCAGTAACTTTTCTTCGTTGGACGATATTGCATGCAATCAACACACAGGCCCCAGCTCTTCTTCGGGTTCCCGCGCTTGTCTCTAGGCCGGACACGCTTGAGCAACTTCTCTTTGTAGCAACCTTGATGTTTGCACTTAGGGGGAACTTTTAGGGATGCAAGTGCAGAGACTTGTAAGAGATGTCGGCATGATAAGGCGAGGCAGATCTTATCAAGTCGGTTGGCATGGTCGAATATCATGAGAAGGAGTTCGCTAGGAAGACGGAGAGACGAGAGAAGAGCCGGTGTATCGATGACCTAAGCGTGTCAGCTAAATGACTTGAAAGACACATTGTTTGCAACGTTACTTTTGGAGGAATGATAAAGGGCTTCCACTTAGGCATGATGTGAGGAGACTGAAAGAGACTGTTGATCGAAGCTGGAGATGTTTGGTTACCTCGCGCGCCTGCCGCAAGGCACTAGGAGCTACTTGCCCGTTGTTGTTATAGTAACGGCAAGCACGTCTTGGCTGCTGAGCACCAGCGTATGGGGAATGTGGGGTAGCTTGGAGGTATGACGGAGTCATTGCCTTCTCCTAGATTGATGGAAAGAGTACAAGACGGCAGGATGGCCATCATGTCACACGTGCTGGTATACGATGGCATAGCGGTCGTGATGCAGTAAAGGTAGTGATCTGAAAAGAGGCTTCAAGGCATAATAGAAACTCGAGCTCCTAGCAGAAGGGGGTTTTCTTATATCTGCGATGGGTCAATCTCGGAGATGTAGACGGTATGCCAGCATCATTATGTTGCTGCCTGATTCTATTCAAATTCGCGCGTCTAACATTTGCGTTCCAGATTGCGGTGTTCATTGGAATTACGCTTTCGGGACGAGAAGAGGCTGCCTGCTGATGCCCGGGTGCAGGTGGAGCTTAAATCACGTGATTCCGCTACTCGCGCTCTGATTCCTAGTGCCTCGTTGGTTCGCTGGGGATGGGATTTCTACGTGATTCGCGAACGAGGGATGCATATGTTGACCACGTAGACGAGTGCGAAGCTTTGCATCAGAAGAGTCACCCAATCGACGTGGTCGTCGGCGCCGCATCTTGGAACGCTGGTCCATCGGTGAGCAATAACCACTCCCTGCACTAAACTGGCCAGAAAGCATGCTAGCAACAATAATATGTTGGAAAGTTGGGGTGCGCGGTTGTTGTCTGCCAAGAATGAGCTCCACCTCACCTCACCTCCATTCGCAACACAACAAATCGCCCACCCTCGCTCCACATAATTTATAATAACCCACCGAATCAACCATCGCCTCAGACCCTCAAAGCTTGACACAGCACAAAAGTTACAATAATTGCTCGATCTCGACCCTCACTCACCCTTCTCCCAACCCCAATTCTCCACAACACCACAACCACACCCAACCCCAACCATCCCAACCCCCCCAATGCCGCCCCCAGACTCCCCCTCAGAACCCTACGCCGAAACCGCCGCAACCCACATCCGCACGCTCTCCACGCTCTCCACGCGCCTCCCCACCCTCCTAACCACAACCGCAACCACCCTCTCGCAACTCACAAACGCCCCCATCCCCACCAACCCAAACACGCCAAACACCCCCGACACCCCCGCCTTGCGCCGCGCCGCGCTCTCCACAACCGCAAATACGTTCTTCACCGCGGTGCTCGAACTGAATTCCGCTTTGCACGCGCAGATCGACGATTTGGAGAAACAGGGCGTGATTCCCGCGGAGGAGGTAAGGTTTAGGGCTGTTGTGCAGGGAGCGGGAGCGCAGGGGAAAAGCGCTGTGAGGGATAGTCAGGCGAGTGTGACGAATAATGGGCTTGGGAGTTTTGATGTCGGGGTACTGAATGCGAGGGCCGGGGTGAGGAGGAAGGAGGGCGAGGAGGTGTTGGGTCGGGTGAGGGAAGTTTTGAAGGGGTTGGTGGGGGAGGAGGGGGTGAAAAGTGAGCGTGGGGATGGGGATGGGGATGGGGATGAGGAGATGAAGGATGGGTGAACAGTAGGTGCGGGCAAGAAAGAGGAAGATTATATGGAAAACGAGGCCTGGTCTCTATTGTGCGTAGAGGCGCAGGCACAGGACTTTGTCAAAAGCCTGCCCGCCTGCGAGCTACCGCTGTCCGCATCTTGGATTCTGCGAAAAGCCTTACAAGACTTGCACTTTGGCTTTGCACTGCACTGCACAACACCTGTCCATGCATTCGACACCACACATCAAGCAAGACACCATCCGCAAACCAAAGCGAAACTACAAACCACAAACAGCCGCCAAGACCACTCCCAACTCGACAACCCCTCCGCCGTTCCATCGACCGAGAAGCAGACCCAGGGACTAGCATATCCAAATCTGCAACTTTCATGTCATGTCATGTCATGTCAACGACACAAGTACCGTCCCAGGAGTACCAGTACCTAGACAGCGCCAAATCCAACCCATCATACATATACACCACCCACCAACCTCGCCATCAAACCATCAAACCCGCAGAAACCGCTCTCGAACCTCGAAAGAACTTCCGATTCCGATTCCGAGTCCGAGAAATCTAAATCCTTGGGGAAAAGTCTAGAGCCCTAGTTCCTCACATCGTCGATATAGAAAAAGGTCGTTGCAACGAGCCATGTATGCATGCGTGAGAAATGGATATCATATTCAGAGTTCCCAAATACCGATACCAATACCAATACCAATACCCAGGCCGCAACCCAACCTCACAAGTCCTCCCTCCCTATATTGCAACGAACCCAAAGAAAAGAAATCGTGCGTATGCAGTGCATGTTAGTCGACCTTCTCGAGACCGCTGGTACTATGATTTAGTTCCCCCCACCTCCCCTCCTCTTCTCCGCCCCTTTAAGAACTCAGTAGGATCTCTTGACCAATATAAAACGGAAAGAGAGAAAAGAAAAGGGAAAAAGGCCTGCGGTACTAGGCTCATTCACTAAAACCACAACTTTCTTTACACAAAAAAAAAAAGGCAAGTCCAACCCAATATATCCCACGCTAGGAATGCCGCGAACTAAGACGACGGAAAAAGAGTCCGTCTAGGAGAGAGTGCGCATGTGGGTATACGTAGGATAGGTCATACACTGCTCTCTGGGCTCTCCCCCTCCGCCACAACCGCAACACCCAGCCCGCGATCAGGGCTCTGCAGCACAAGTTGCTCATGCCTCCTCGCGCGGATGAAATCCGAAATACTCTTGATCAGAATAAACCACCCCACAATCATCAAGCCGTAGGCGAGCCAATCACTCGAACTGATCCCCGAACTCGCAGGCGTCATATCGCCTCCCCCTGCACCACCGCCTCCAGTAGCCACGCTATTAGGGTCAAAGTCATGCGCGTTCGGGTCGCTCGGGACACTGCCGTCGAAGACGGAGGCGGGGGAGTCGTTGTTGCGGTCGAGAGACGCGGCGCCTTTCATGGTGAAACCGTATTGGACGAGCGTGATTCCGAGGCCTGCGCGGGAACCGTTTTTGGCGGCGTGTGTGGTGTGGAGCAGGTAGGTGAGGAGGAAACCGACGAGTTGGAAGGACATGGATATCATGGCGTTCCAGACGAAGGAGAAGACGGAGCCGACGGGGAGGCCTTCGACGAAGACTTCGTCGCCGAAGGTGCCGGGGGCAAGGATCGTGGTTTCCCAGTAGGGTGGTGTTGCGTCGGCGGCGGCTTGTTCGTATGTCTGTTGCGGAGTTAGTATTCCATGCCATCCCATCTATAGCCCCCCACCACAATCTTCAATAAGATAGAGAGTAAATGAATATACGTACGGGAGGTTTCTCCTCAGCCTCTTCTCCCCGCGTGGGCTTCGCGCTCAGATTCGCCCAGACGCCATCATTCTGCCCACCGCCCACAACTCTCCCGCTAGGCACCTGCGGCACAAAAGCCGGCAACTGCGTAACGCTCCTCTGCCTTCTCTGCATACCCGTCCTCAAGTTCCCATTCGCGTCCGTGTCAGCTCCCTGCTGTGCCTCCTCGGGATTCGCCCGCATCAAGCGCTGCCTGTCATCGCCACCGTCCTCGTCCTCCGAATCGGAGTCCGCATCGAAAGTGTCGGCGAGCGTGCGATCGGCATCGGAAGCCAGAGGGTCATCGGCGAGGAGACGCCGTGATGTCGGGGACGATGCGCGGCTGTGGAAGGAGGGTGGTGGTGAGGCGGGGATGGGGTAGTGTGGTTGCGGCGAGTTGGAGGCGTGGTGTGTGTCTTCGTCGTCGTGCCCTGCTATCTGTGTATATCGCATCGTCAGTCTGATATCCTCCTCTCCTGCTGTTGAGGTATATTCGGTGACCAGTGCCCCTGGTGAGCAGATGCGACGCCTCGGGTTATGTCTGGGGCTGAATGCGGCGAAGAAGAGGGTCAACGTACCCGCTCGTATCGCTGCGCTGGCATTGTGCAAACGGGGTCTTAGGTCGT
This sequence comes from Byssothecium circinans, assembly GCA_010015675.1. NCBI lineage: Eukaryota > Fungi > Ascomycota > Dothideomycetes > Pleosporales > Massarinaceae > Byssothecium > Byssothecium circinans. The sequence goes on along the minus strand of ML976991.1, from coordinate 1,016,400 downwards.
CAAAGGGACGACGTTGAGAGGAACAAGAAGAGAGAAGGGAAGGAAAGGCGGTAGTAGTTCGGCGGGAGGGCAACAGTGTCAGATGCAGATGGAAAGCGTGCGGCGCTCCTCAGGAAGTGTTTCGTAATCTTGGGAAGGCACAGCCACCAAGCTCCGCGCTTAGGCCACGTGACTCCGCCACGCGCTAGCCTAGAAGTAGATGGAGAACATCATCATTCCTTACCTTTCAACGTCTGTACGATGTGACTTTCGCAACGGACGATTCCACGCTCCCTATCCACACTCCGCCTCCACAATGTCGACTTCCGTACGTAACCCCCAAACCGCGCCTTTACCACATGCCCCAAATCCAAAATTCTTCCTAACTCCACCCACCAGACGATAGCAAAACACTACACCCGCATCCTAACCCTCTGGCCCAAAGACCCGCTCCGTCCCAACCTCCCCTTCACCCGCACAATCGAAAAACGCAGCCTTCCCTTCGGCGTCCAACCCCTTACCCCTACCGACCCATCATCCCCATCATCCCCACCGTCTTCAACATCTTCCTCCTCAAGACCTCCCGCCTCAGCGCAAACCGTCACCACAACCACCCCACCGAGCGCATCCACGGAATCCCCACAGATCAACGCGCTCTACTCGCTGCTAGAGAACAGATACAGCAAAAAATACCCGCTGTCGGAGGGCGTGCTGCGGCCGAAGAGTAATCCGGAGCATTATGTGAGGTTGATGGAGGAGATTGAACGGGCGCCTGGGAAGAGCTGGGTTAGGGCTAAGATTGATGAGTGGAAGTTGAAGATTCGGTGGTCGTAGTGGGTGTGGGGGTTTGTTTGAGGCGTGAGGAGTGGAGTGGAGTGGGGGTGTGAGGAGGCTGTGTTGTGTACATATGTATGAGGATCGTTGTGTATGATTTAGAGAAAGGAGGGCACAGGAGGGGAGGGGGTTCGTGGTGTATGATATGCATAAAAAGTACAGGAGTAGAAAGTGTAGCATGGTTTTTACACTTTTATCATGGTTGGGTTATGGGAAGTGAGCGTTTACCAGGGTTTTGACATTTCGCTGGACGAAAATCCCTGCGGTAATGCTGTATGATCATAAGCTATGGGGTAGCGAACCATGTTTCAGTCTTGAATCTCGGGGCCTCATACCACTTCCCACCCCACCCCGGGAGCCATCCGCACGCCGACACGCGCCACCCCCAACCCAAGCATTTGTACTAGAAGACCGGAAGGTCTGGCATGTCACTTCCACCCTCGAGATCCGCGTAAAGTCTCGTGTACCCAGACTTTTGACTCATGAATATAGTACCATCCAATCAATCCCCATCGTACAAGTGTTCCGAAACTCGTATCCCTCATCATCCACCTGTCGAGTTCCTCGTCATACGCCTCGTGACGATAGTAGTACTACCACCTCTAGCTTCACCGCCTGTCCCACTCGCAGTCGCAGCCAGAGTCTTACCCCGGCCTCGACCTCGCGTCACACGCTCCCCAGACGGCGGTTTAGGTTTTGGCTTTGTAGCCGTGGTCTTTCCCCGGCCCTTTGTCACCGGGTGTGCGATTCCCGCTTTGCCTTTCTTTGCGCCTTTTGCCTTTGACTTTGGCTTGTCCGTCTGCTGGTCCTCTTCTCCCGAGTTCCCTCTCTTGCGCTTCGGGGGTGCCTTTTCTTTTGCCTTGATGGTCGGGCTCTTGGTCTAGAATTCCGTGTCAGTGAGACGTCCAATCGTTTTGGGGATTCAGGGAGATTGTTACCTTGGTATCAGCAGCTGAGAGGTTTGAGGGAACGTCGGAGAGCGAGTCTTTATCTTGCTTTGCGTGTTCTGCTTCTTGTATATTCATGTTAGCAAAGCGTTCATACTCTTTCTTAAGGAGTGTAACGTGCTGGGTCCAAAGTCTATCCACAAGACCTTAACATGGGGGAAGCCGGTTCGGAGACTTCCGACTCATTTCAAAACCTAACATACCTTTCTCTCCCCCAAGTACGTCTTCTCCAGCACCCTCCCCCGCAGCAAGACCATCAGCCTCAGCCTTCTTTTCCAAAGCCTTGCCATCCACCACCGCGCCCTCCTTCATCTGTGCCTTCTCTTCCTCAGTATACGTGCTTTCGATCAACGTATCCTTCCGCGGCGCTTGCGAAGCATCCATCTCGCCGTGCCCAACCTCCGAAGGAACCACCGTCTGCCTAGGAGAAACCGGCATCGTCAACGCCGCATCCACCTCGCAAACAGCAGCCCCCGAAGGAACCAAACTCTGCCTAGGCGAAACCGGCGCCGGATCGACATCCACCCGCACACCCTCACTTCCACTCCGACTCCCCTCATCCTCCCAATCCAACGGCATAGTCGGCGGCGGCGTCGGCGCCCTCGCCTTCTCATCATTCACATCGTCCCAGACATGATACACTGTACTCCGTCAGTCACATATCCCCACATATCCTCTCCCACACATCCCAGATATCCCAAACATGCGACACATGCCCAGCACCACATCCCTCCCCTCCCCCCTTCCTCGCCAGACCATACACAGAAAATAAACTCACCGCCCCCATCATCCAAAAACCCACGCCCATCCACCCGATACGTGCCATCGTAGAACTTGAGCGAGCGCTCCGTCATCTGCCCGTAGTAGTACGCCGGGACTTTTTTCTTCTTCTGGCGGGGTCGGGGTCGGGGTCGCGGCGAAGCCATGTTGAGTTTGTGACTTCTTCTTGTTCCCGTAGAAGGCGGAGGTGCTGGGATGCTGCGATACAGGATACGGGATATTGAGGTACCGGGGTATTTGCTTCGAGTAAATCTTTCCTTTGTGCGCTGTTGTCTGCTCTGGAGAGGTGTGAGGCGACGTTGGCTGTCGGAGTAGAGACTAGAGAGTAGGGTGAGAATGAGGGAAGTGATAGGAAGGGCGGAGATGTAATGTACGTACGTTACGCCTAAATAAGTATGTACCGAGTAAAAGTGCTGGGAGCTGGGTGCTGGGTGTTGGGTCCTAGTAGCGGGGGTGGTGGTGAGGTTTGCGATTGCGATTGCGGTCGAGATCGCGGAGTGGAGGGGAAGAAGGAGTCGCGTTCGGAGCGTGTGGTCGTGTTGCCATGTGTTGCTGTTTCCACTGTCGCGCCCTCGACAGCCCGGCAACGGTGGAGAGGGAAAGAGCGACTGCCCAGTGTAGGTAAAGGTAGATGCGGTACCCACCAACCAAGCAAGGTAAAGCATAACAAGTAATAAGGATATTCCTTTTCTTTTCTCCTGAGAAGTCAAACGCCCACTGTGCTCTCTCTTTTCACATCTGCTGTCGAAGGAGTCATGCCCAGCTCATAATCAAGTACGCGGCGGCGAGGGCTTCTCACAACGCTACGCTTTGCTCGGCCCAGGCGGACTCCCAACACGCGACCGAAGAACTCGAAACTGACGACCCCCAACAAGTCTAGAAAGACGAACGCTCATAGAGTAAGTGAAATTGAAAAAAAAAAAAAGAAGTGAGTGAGACCGAAGACTCTAATTTATGAGAACTGTACAAATCCGAGAAGACACTCTCCCACCTATCATGCTAATCTCGCAATATAGTAGAGTAGTAAACACCACAGTAGACCAGACTCCTCGAACGTGAGTGAACAGGGAACCGTATACGCCTCCTCTCTTTCCCATCCACCATCATCCCACCAATATCCAGAAAACGCCATCCTAGCGGGACAGATAAAAATAGCCACCCATAAACATGCTATGCCAGCCATACGCCCACCTGCTGGAGGAAGATATGCTCGCTGCATAGAACTACTAGTACAGACAGAGGAGAAGATAATGATATGCATTACAAAGGTAATACATTCACAGAGAAGAAGGAAATGTTCGGATCCGGTATAGGAAAACAGGTCGAAGAGGCGAAGAAGTGCATGTCTAGAATCGGTTGGACGTCGAGTTCTAAGATGGAAAGCGGGTGAAGTCGAGGCCAAGGTGAGGTTGATGATTATAGGGTACTCACGGCGCCTGCGTACGTCGTGGCTGGCTGCTTCATCTGCATGGCCAGCTTTTCTCGCTCCACCTTTTCTTGCTCCATCATCGCTCGGTCAGCTTTCGTTACTCGCGGTTTGCGGACTGTGGAGCCCCCGCGCGATCCAGGGCCTCCTCCGCGACCACGACCTCGACCGGACGCATCGCCTCGAGAAACGCCGCCGCGACCACGACCACGACCGCGCTTAACAGTGCCGTCGGCCCTGCAAGTTGTCAGCATATGTTACAATGAGGATGAGCAAAGATACATACTTCTCAATGACTGGCTGCTGCTCCGTCACCAATGGGCCGCTGTACACAAAGAAGCCGTCCTTGACCATGAGTGCCGACTGCTCCCACGCTAGCTCAGCGTCGTCGATAAAGTCGTCCTCTTTATCGTAGTCCTCCATCCTCCTCTTCCGCTTCTTGACCCCATTGGATGCGGAAACCTCCTCGTCCACACCGGTGACGTCGTTGTTGCTCTCGTTCTCTGACTGATCGAGAGACATGTCGTCGGCGGAACCATTTCCGGCAGCCTTTTCCAACGCGGCACCTGCGGCGGTGATCTGGCGCTGCCGCTCGCGACGGGCAGCGATACGCGGGTGCAGGGCGGCGAAACCATACTTCTTTTCCACCTCTTGAGCGAAGTTGATAGTGACGTTTTCGCGGCCCTTGAGCGGGAAGTGGAGATAGATGTTGACGCCTTGAGGTTCTGAAGGGCCGCTCGGACCAACGGCAGGGCCAAAGGGAGTACCTGCGAGAAGACCGCTACCCATCGGAAGGGGCGGTGGGGCCTCTTTTTGACGTGCGGCCTTGACAGGCGGGGTTGGTGCGTTCGAGTTTGGCTGCGTGGCTGCACCTGTCGAGTCGGTCTTCTTCATGGGGATCGACGTACGCGAATTGGGGTCCGAGTCGATTTCCATGGGTGTTGGGCCAAGAGATGCAGACTGTCGAGGTTGCGGTTGTGGCTGTGGCTGTGGTTGGAGTGGTTGTTGTTGTTCGTGGGGAGGAAGGAGCGACCCAGGACGTGTTGATATAGTGGCAGGCGAGACCGGGGCGGAGGTGATGGATATGGAAGACTGTTTCTGCAGCCTAGCCGTTTGCGGATACATCGGATTGGAAGCGTTGGGCGGGTCGATCAGAGATGTGATGGAAGGGGATTCACTGGCGCGGTTGAGCGGCGGTGAAATAGGCGGCGGCACGTGAGCGGGAGCAGATGGCTTGGACTCGAAGACTCCGCCGCGGATTGGGTCGTACCGCTGCCCAGAGCTGGCAGGCCGTGGTGTTGACGGGGCGGGAGTGATGTGTGAGAGATTGGGGTTTCCGTGCAGAGGTTCGGCATTGCTGGGCAAACGCGGAGGCTGCGTAACCGCACTGGGTTGCTCTGACTGGGGCACGAGAACCAGCTCAGCGGGTCTAGTTTGCTGTGCGGACTGCTGCACCGACTTGTCGTCCATCGGCGCGGGTGCTGCCTGTGCCTCCAGCGACGCCTTGCCCCTTTTCCTGCGCGGTGCGGGCGCTGCATTGGGGTCTTTTTGTTCGACCGGCTTGCGGGTCCGCTTGGATTTCTTGTCCTCTGCATTCGGGTCCTTGGGCTTGGGCTTTGGGCCGGGCTTCTTGCGTGGTTGGCCGGCAGCGGTGAGTCTTGGCGTTGTGGTTGTAGATGCAACACCACCACCAGCACCACCAGCGTGCGGCGTTACGACGCGGTTGGCCGAACTATTTGGCGTGTTCTGCTCAGGCGAATGGGGGACAGAACTCAGACTATCCGGGGAACTCAACCGCTGAGGTCCGTCCATGGCTGCAGGAACACGAAAACTATGCAACCGCCAAAATCCCCAGAAGCGTCGCGCCAGACGGTGGAGAAGAAGTGCAGCAAGATAATTCAGAAGAGCTTCCGCCGTATTATCCACTGCTGGGACACGAAAGGGGAATTAAGTGGGTGCCGGCTCGCGGTGGTGCCGTGGGCAAACTCAACACCACGCTCGTCTACAGCGCTCCACCACAAGAGAAAGTCGAGAACACCAAAAGTCGGCGTGTGTGGCAGGCGTGGGGCGGACAGGAACTAAAGAAAGACGTCTGCACGGGGCCCGACACGCGGCTTCTTTAGCACTGGAAATTCCGATGGCGGCACCTTCAGGAGTGGCTGTATTGATGGAATTATCTTGGTCGCAGAAGAGATTTGTACAGGAAGGAAAGAGGAGGAGAGAGAAAGTGTCGACGTGCCTGGTGCGTTGAGGGGGCTTCACGTATATAGGGAATGGACTTGGGACACTGTCGGCGGGCCAGTCAAAGCACGGGCAACGGTTACGACGAGCAAAATGGAGAGCGAGAGCATACGCCAAAGCCAGAGCGAGCCAGACGCCTGGCAGCGCAGACGCGGCCGTGAACCTACTTTGCCGCAGCCAAACGAGCCTGGAGCTCATCTTTATCAGATCGGGCCTTGAAAGTGTTGATATCTTCACAAACTTCACTTCCCCGCGAGCAGGCCTGCAGTTCTGCTCTTCACAGTACGGCGCCGTGAAGCTGCAGTTGCTGCAGATACTGATCAAGCGGCCGGGTCACACATCGGTATGAAGCAAGACGCATCATGGCCGACTTGGTGAGAGCACCAGCCACATTTGAGATCTCGTTCCGCTAGCTTTCTGCCGCCTGATCAGTGATCTCCCAGGCTAACCCGATTTGCCGCCTTTTCACATTTATTAATGTCTCACGGTGCTATGCTTGCTACCCTTGTAGTGCAGGCGATCGTTATAACGTGTTGCAGGCCGGCAAGTATTTATCGTTAGCATTGTCCCCAAACCAGCGCCTGTGGTGGAGTCGAGGGAAGTCGTTGACCTCCGTGCATTCATCTCATGCGCCACTGGATTACTGGAAAATGGTAGGGCACTAGCCACTCTACCGCTTCAGGGCTTGTGGCCCCTGCGCTACCACGTTTCCAAAACGGGCTGCATGCATGTCGTAATGCCTTCCAGGATACATGTAGTCATCTCCGATGCTAAAATTACTTTGTAGCGTTCGAGCAGTATTTTCTGCAGGTAAAATAAGCTACATAGAAGAACTGCGACATCATCGCGGAATGAGAAGAGTTGATAAAAAAGTTCAAGAATGGTGATCAACGCAGATCCGAATTCAACACCTGTGAAGGGCGCACAACGCTGAAACACACTCAACGGATGCCGCAGGTCCGGCTATCAACATATAACCACGCGACAGACACGCCACTGGAAGCTGACCACATGCTGTAGAAATATAGAGCAGGTTTGAACATCGTATTTTGTTATCGCGAAATATGTGCACCCTTCATTCAAAGTTTTTGCAGTCCGCATGCAATCCAACATGAAACGCCAAATCCCGAGTAAAACATTGCCCCACCACGCTTATCGCTGGGTAACACTCCGTAAACGCCAGCCCAGAGTCAGGTATCAGGTACAGTATGCGCTAGAAGGGCACTAAGCCTTGCTCTTCTTTTTCTTCTTCTTGCCTTCGACGTCCTCATCGGCATGCTTCCTCTTCTTGTCCTTCTTGGCCTTCTTTTCGCTCGCAGCTTCTGCGTCGGCTTCATCATGCTTCGACTTCTTGGACTTCTTTTCCTTCTTCTTCTCCTTGCGCAGCGCCTGCTCTGTAGCCTTGCCAGTGATGCCGTCGGCCATTTCAACATCTTCCGCAGCGTGCGCCGTGGGGTCCTCATCCTGAATGTCGGCAAGGACTTCTTCCATAGCAGCCTTCATGACTGCAGAGTTCTTGGACGGGACTGCTCCGCTAGCATAGAACTCAATCCTCTCTTCAACTTGACGCTTGAGGGCTTCACCAAACTTGGACGTTGGGGTATCTGAGAAGTTGTCGATCCTGGAAGCAATCGAACACTTGTTGGCCAGGAAACGTGATATCCTGCCCTTGGACTTGGCGCCCGTCTTGCCAATGAAGGACGAGTGGTAGATGAGTCCGTACTTTGGGGTGTTGCCCTTGGTCTTGAGTGCGCGGAAGAGAGCCTTCTCCGCGCCGAGAATCTGGACAGTAGAGGCAGGGTACTTAGACAAGTTGGTGAGAGAGCCAGCCTTTGAAATCAAGCGCGCTCCAACATTGTCACCAATGAGGGCAGAGAGGTTAGGTGCGACAGCGCCCATTCTCGAGGAGAGGTACCCACTGAGCTGTTTCCTGTAGGCGGCCAGGGAAGCTGTTCGGGTAGCGAAGTTCTATTCCTTGTTAGCTTACTTCTGGAGGCTATCAAATGCGACCTACCATGACGATCTCCATGTCGGCTTCAGAGAGGTCACGACCCATCGAGGTGCGCGCAGCTCGGATGATGGCTTGCGCAACACCTTCGTCGTCATCCACCACGGCGGCGAGGTCATGGACGTCGTCCTCACTCAGTCGCGTCTTGTCCCCAATCTTGAGAACAGCCTTCGCGTACTGGTCGTTATTGGACACGATCTTGCCGAGCTCAGGAAAGTGCCTACAGCGAGTTCGACGTCAGCAAATAGGACATCGATACACATGGCCGAGTACACTCAATCTTGAGTTGTTCTGATATTACGTACCATCCATAGTTCTCTCGCAGCCGCATGGAGAACTGATTGACGTCCTTATCTACTTGGTCGAGTGTAGCAATTGCTTGAATAATTGAGTTGTCCTGACGGTTGACAGAGAACTTGACTTTCGATCGGCTGTAAGCATGCCCCAGTCCAACTATATCGATGTGAGCTTCAATCCAACAATCTCCACTCTAGGATACGTACGAATAGATCGGTCAATGTCACCAGGCTGGAGCTTCTTGATGAGCTTCTGGCTGTGCTGTCGCAGTCCACGAAGCAAATCCGCGACCACCGTGCTGGTTTCTGCCGTCTCACAAGTCAGGTTGGGAAATGCGGTCTTGATGGAACCAGCGAGGTTCTTCTCCCACACGCCTAGGGTGATTGTCTGCTTCTTGCCGGCTTTGGGAAGGTTCGATTCGAGGGTCGCGCGAAGAAATTCCGACATGATACCCTCACTAACATCGTTGATCTCTTGTAGCGCATCCTGGGTTCCCTGGAATGGAGATAGCCCTACGAGCTCCACGGTTTTTCCAAACTTGTCAAGGTCCTGAACAGCAGCTTGCACCTCCTTCAGACGTCCGCCTATGGTGTCCGGCGAATGTATCACCTTGAAGATCTGCGCATGTCAGCTGCGGAAGTGGTTGCGGAAGAGCTCTATCACTAACAGCATAGCCGATGGGATTTTCGTGCAGAAGATACATTGTGATTGTCGTGAGCGCCAATGCTTCTTGTACGTCGGACTCGAGGGTTTTGCAGCGTGCGCCGTTGCGGGATTGAGGTGGAGGGTTGCTTCTCTACGAGCTGCGGTGCGGAAGGAACTTTTTCGCTTGGCACGGAGAAAGGTCGGCCCGGTGGGGATTTGGGGATTTTCCAACGCGACAGGCAACACGCGGCGAAGACAGCGATCTCCACATTGCCGTGCTTTACTTCTTTGTTTTCGTCCAGATACCCGAATTAGATCACTGTTCATCATGTCGGCCGCACAGTTGCTTAACCCAAAGGCGGAGTCGAGGGTATGTTGCCTGCCTTGTACTTCAAAACACAGCTAAACAGATGCATAGAGGCGCGGGGAAGCTCTCCAGGTCAACATCTCGGCGGGTGAGGGGCTGCAGAAGGTAAACACAGTGGTATCCGGCCTGCGACATAGCAAGACTAAGACAGGACAGGTGCTGGCCTCCAACTTGGGACCCCGCGGTACCTTAAAGATGTGAGCTCCTTGTTTACCTCTGAACTGCTTTGGCTGACTTTGATGAAGGCTTGTGGATGGCGCTGGTCAGATCAAACTCACAAAAGATGGGAGTGTGTTGCTCAGGGAGATGGTACGTTAGAATCCAAGCTTCAACTCGCAACGGCTAACGCAAGACAGCAAATACAAAACCCCACGGCCGTACGTACTCGCCGAACCCTGAGAGGGTAGACTCTGACCAAAACAGGTCATGATTGCACGAGCAGCGACAGCGCAGGATGATATCACTGGCGACGGGACGACATCGGTGGTGCTCATGGTGGGCGAGCTCCTAAAGCAAGCAGATCGGTACATTTCAGAAGGCCTCCACCCGCGCGTGATAACAGATGGATACGAGATTGCAAAGGCCGAGACTCTGAAGGTGCGCCAGCAGTTGTATAATAACTTGTAAGGTATCTGCTAACAGCAGTAGTTCCTTGACGAGTTCAAGCTAGCCAAGGAAGTCGACCGCGAACTTCTGCTCTCCGTAGCCCGAACGTCGTTGTCAACGAAACTCGACAGCACACTCGCCGAGCGACTGACTCCCGCAATTGTCGACGCCGTTCTTGCCATCTACCAACCCCCGGCGAAGCCAGACCTACACATGGTCGAGATTATGACTATGCAACATCGCACAGCTACCGATACCCAGCTGATCCGGGGCTTGGCGTTGGACCATGGAGCACGACACCCAGATATGCCCAAGCACGTCGAGAATGCCCACATACTGACCCTCAACGTGAGCTTGGAATATGAGAAGTCCGAGATCAACTCCGGGTTCTACTACTCAAGCGCTGAGCAGAGGGAGAAGTTGGTAGAGAGCGAGCGACGCTTCGTTGACGATAAGCTGAGGAAGATTGTGGAACTGAAGAAGGAGGTTTGCGGCGACGACCCTAAGAAGGGTTTTGTCATCATCAATCAAAAGGGTATTGACCCGCTCAGTCTGGACGTCCTGGTCAAGAACGGTATCTTTGCGCTCAGGAGAGCAAAGAGGAGAAACATGGAGCGCCTCCAACTAGTATGCGGCGGAACTGCGCAGAACAGTGTCGATGACCTTACCCCCGATGTCCTTGGTTGGGCTGGAAAAGTCTACGAGCACCAGCTTGGTGAAGAAAAGTACACTTTTGTGGTAAGTATTTTGTACCCTGGGCATGATATGCTGCTAACGTCATGGAGGAGGATGTCAAGGAGCCCAAGTCCGTTACGCTGCTCATCAAGGGGCCCAATACCCATACCATCACCCAGATCAAGGATGCGGTACGGGATGGCTTGAGGAGTGTCTATAACATGATTATAGACAAGAGCGTAGTTCCAGGAGGCGGTTCTTTCCAGGTCGCAGCGCATGCGCATTTGTCAAGCGAAGCTTTCAGGAGGACAGTCAAAGGCAAAGCTAAATGGGGTGTATACGCTTTCGCGGATGCACTGCTTATCATCCCGAAGACGCTAGCCGCAAATTCGGGACACGACATTCAAGATTCGAGTAAGTTCCGCCAATCGCATCGTATAGACACGTGGCTAACGATAATAGTCGCTGCATTGCAGGACGAGTTGGCCGAGGGCAACGTGGTGGGGCTCAATCTGGCGACCGGAGAAGCCATGGATCCCGAGCAAGAGGGTGTCTACGATTCGTTCCGTGTGATTCGCAATGCGATCGCTTCGAGTACCGGGATTGCGTCCAACCTATTGCTATGCGACGAGATGCTCAAGGCACGGCAAATGGGTCGCCAACCTGAGCCTGGCGAGGGATAGAAAGGACAGTATGGCAGAGATGTGCGAGTAATTATACTAAGCGAAAGAAAAGTCACAGAAAGGGAAGGTCATGTACGACACATTCGGCGCTGTGTCTTCTTGCGTCTAGATGCAGACGTTGTATATCACAAGCCTCGTGCTCAATATAATCTCGAAGTGCCCCAAGCCTCAAGATCCTCTAGACCCTTGATTAGCCGGGATCATATTTAAGCTTAATGCTCGGGTGATCAGCTAGGCCGCATTGAGACGATAGACGTTGAAAGCGATTGTCAGTGTGGGGAACAAGATGCTGTGAATCATGTTGTGACTGCGAACACATTTGCCCGTGCAAAGTCGAGTATGTTTGAAGACTGTCGCGAAATTGAGAATCGCGTTCCTAAGGCGTTTGGGAGTCTGTGAAAAGGTGGCAAGGGGGCGTTTGTGGAGCCGGCCGAGCTCCTCCGCGTAGCCGTACGGCCTCTCCTGCCAGGCATTTTAGTACCTCGAAGCCAAGAAAGGTCGTGGAAGGTGTTCAATTAGGCGCCACTGTGTACTCATCCTCCTGTGCTCCTATCTCTAGCTTTACACGTTCTCAGATGGCGACAACCAAATCATAGCGAGCATCCCCAGACACGACACGCCCGGCGTTCCCTACGCGCACGCGACGCCAGAAAGCATAACATCATGTTTCGCTACCGTCGGTACCGCGTCTTCCTCGTCTTCGCCGTATTTGTCCTCTTCGCCTTCTACAAGTTCAGTAATTCGGGCACATCATGGAGCGCAATCGAGCGGGTGCGGCCTGACGCGGGGAAGGGTGAAGGCAAGAAAGACTCGACACGGGTGGAATGGCAGCCCAATCCGCAGGTGGCGCAGGATAAGAATAAGCTGGAGCTTGATATTCCCGCGGCGAAGAGTCCGTTGCCCGAGCAGACGCCGCCGCCGCCTGTGAAGCCAGTCAGTCGCCCAGTCGACGAGAAGCCCGCCACGCGCAGGCCGCTGGGAGACGTAGAACCGACGCCTGCTGTGGAGGGTGGATTACCAAATGGCGGCTTGAACCCAGTGCCGAATCTGGAGGAAACGGACCTAGAGACAACGCCTGCAGAGGTTATACACTGGGCAAAACCCTCGCAGCACTTCCCGGTCCCGACCGAATCGCTCATCAAGCTCCCTACAGCAAAGCCTAAACCAATCCCCAAGATCCAATTCGACTTCAAGCCCGAGTCCGCGTCGGAGAAAACCGACCGCGAGCACAAGTTGAACGTCATTCGCAGCGTCGCTAAACGCACGTGGGACGGATACAGGAAACACGCATGGCTGCAGGACGAGCTCATGCCCACCTCTGGAGGCTTCAAGAACCCGTTCGCAGGCTGGGGCGCCACCCTTGTGGATTCATTGGACACGCTGTGGATTATGGGGCTCAAGGAGGACTTTGTTGAAGCGGCAAAGGCCGTGGATCAGATCGATTTTACGACTACGACTCGCGCTGATATTCCGCTTTTTGAGACGACGATTCGCTATATGGGGGGTTTGCTGGCGGCATATGATGTTAGCGGGAAGGAATACAAAAATTTGCTGAGCAAGGCAGAGGAGCTGGCCGAGGTGCTGATCAGTGCTTTTGATACGCCGAACCGAATGCCTGAGACGTATTATTACTGGCGGCCGTGAGTAGGATTCTCCAGTGTGATGAAATATTTACTGATGGATACTCCAGCGATTTCTCTCTCAACCCGCATCGAGCTGGTAACCGTGCGGTGCTGGCTGAGATCGGCTCCCTGTCCATGGAGTTCACGCGCCTCGCCCAACTCACTGGTAAAGACAAGTATTATGATGCCATTGCACGCATCACCGACAAGCTTGAGGAGTTTCAGAACAAGACACGACTCCCCGGCATGTGGCCCACCTATATCGATATATCGGGGTGCAGGAGAAGCGATTACTCCTCAACGTACAACCACCAGAAGCCCATAGTCAAGGAGCCGGGAGGTGGTTCTCCTGCTACGTCTTCTACAAAGATACCGAGCATACCGCCTCCCAGGGGAGGGAGTGTACAAGAAAGCAAACCCTTGTCTGAGGACCCAATGTGGGCCATGGAAGCTGACAAACCGATGGAAAAGGCCAAGCCGCAAGAAGACCCGAGGGAAGATAAGACGGCACCAATGGTGAAGCCGGCGAGTGGCTCACCTACTCTTCCCGGCGAGAAACTGTCCCCGGAAGGGCACAGATATGTGCCCCTTAATATTCCCTCGCCACTCTTAGTACGGCCGGAGCCACCGAAGAAGGCACCTAGTATCAGGAAACGACAATTCAGTGAAACTGACGACGAGGAAGAAAAGCCTGTGCCATTTAAAACCGTCCCTACACCCACAACCGATAAGGGTGATAACGACGAAGCCGACAGAGCCGACCCTGTTGAGACTCGCCCGGTATGCGAAGAAATGGGCTTTGCCTCCACCTCCGAATACATCGATGAAGAGTACACTCTGGGTGGCATGTCCGATTCGACCTATGAGTACCTTCCCAAACAGTACCTCCTTCTCGGCGGCGTCGAAGAAAAATATCGCAAAATGTACGAAGCCTCAATGAACACCATCAAAGAGAACTTGATCTTCCGACCCATGCTGCCCGACAACAACGACATCCTCATTGCTGGGAAACTGCTCGTGCCCTCTTCACGGACTGCTTCAAGCTCTACCGGCAACCAACTTGTGCCGCAACAGGAGCACCTCACATGCTTTGCGGGTGGCATGATCGGTATGGCCGCCAAGATCTTCGATCGGCCAGAGGACCTAGATATCGCGATTAAGATCACCGAAGGCTGTGTCTGGAGTTACAATATGACGGCTACTGGTATCATGCCCGAGGGTTTCGAAGTCATACCCTGTGAGAGTATGGAGAAGTGCGAGTGGAACGTCACCAAGTATTGGGATACATTAGACCCATACGCGGCGACGAGGGCGGAGAACTACAAGGAGGCCATTGAGGCGTATAACGCACAGTTCAAAGTCGCAAGCGCACAGTATGAACAGGACTTGAAGGCTATGGTCGATGAAGTAGAAGAAACACCTTCTGCAAAGCCTACTCCCATAGACAACGGCCTCGGAGCTTTCGAAGCCATAGCGAAGCCAACCCCTCTCGCCGCTGCCATAGGCGCAACATCAAACGCTCTCGCCAACCCACACGCCAGCCAAAATGAAAAAAGACAGCTCGGCGGCCTCGACGACGACACACCCCCCTCGGAAGAAAGAAACAAAGCCATAGGAGGCCACCTCGGCAACGCCGCCGCACCCGCCAACCCCCCACCCACCAAAATCACACCCCCGGTCGACGTCGACGTCGGAGACGCAACCTCCCCCCTCCCAAGCCCCAGCAAACACTCCCCCATCTTCCCCGCCATCTACTCCCCCAAAGTCCCCGCCACGCATAAACAATTCGTCAAGCACCGCATCCTCGAAGAGCGCCTCCCCCCCGGCGTGACCGGCATCAGCGGCAGGAACTATATTCTGCGCCCCGAAGCCATTGAGAGCGTCTGGTACATGTACCGAATAACAGGGAATGCGTATTGGAGAGAGGCCGGGTGGGAAATGTTCGAGGCGGTGAGCTCGGCGACGGTGACCGAGTGGGGGAATTCGGCCGTTGAGGATGTTACAGCCGAGGCGCCCGTGTTAAGGGATGAGATGGAGAGTTTTTGGATGGCGGAGGTATGTGTCTTTTTCTTTTCTTTGTCCCCCCCCCCCCCCTCCAGGTTTCTTCTCTGAGGGGGCAGGGGCAAGGGTGTGTGTGCTTTGCTTTTGAGAGAATGTGAAGCTAACGCTGTGACGCGTGTAGACGTTGAAGTATTTCTACCTCCTTTTCGCCGAGGAGAGTGTTTTGAGCCTCGATGAGTGGGTGCTTAATACCGAGGCGCATCCGTTCCGGCGGCCCACGTAGCGACATGCCATGGACGGGCATAAAGGAGGTAAAAGCGGCGTTTTTTTTTGAGTTCTTGGCGTTGATGGTTTGCGAGACTGTGTAGATGGAGTGAGATTCTCTAGGGCTCGGTTTGGTCTGGATGACGCGCGCTTTCGCATCCGTCTCTTCCTTTTTGTATTTTTTTTTTCTTCTTGTCTTCATGGGTTCTCCGTGGGTTGTCCGTGGGTATACCACTTGAAGTTGTTGATTTTCTCACTGTATTGATTACTGACTGGACTGGCATGGTCCGGTAAATAAAGTTGGTGGAGTGGTGGTTAAGTAGGTGGGTAACTATTTCTTGAGCGCGGAGTGTAATATGCAATATGGAGAATGCGTCTTGATATTTTCCGTTCTCTAGCCGGGTCTGGGTTGTCATCGTCCAGTGCCGGGAGATTGTTCCTCGCTGTGGATATAACGCGGTGTGGAAGGGGTGGTGTAAATCTACTGTATTGAACATATATTACGAACGGCCCTTTGCTACTTACTCCACCCCTTTTCGGACTACAATGAATGGAACCTGACCAACCCTTGGACGTCGAGGTTCGGTCAATTAATTATTATACTTGTCGCCGGGAACTGTGGGTTGGCCGGCGTAGAGACGGACTCTTGAGCGAGGGAGTTGGGCGTGGGTGGGCGTGGGTGGGCGAGGGCCTTGTAGTATATTGATGTGCGGAAGCACGTTGGTAGGGTGCGTGGGGTCTCCCTAGGTACAAAGAGATGGGGATTGTTAGGCTGCAAAGCGAGTTGTTTATGCTGTTGGGGATATCTTCGGGTTTGACTGCCGCTTTCACTCTAACGGAGACCCGAGAGCAAGTGTGAGAAAGTGATGTATTGTGTATCGAGCTGAGATGCTCAGGAGAAGCAGATAATAGGGAGAAGCCCACGCTAGACCGGAAGGGGGGCGGAACCGTACGGAACTGTTCAGTACTGTTCAGTCCAACATGTCTTTCCTCTACTTGTAGATTTATGGCGTCGTGGAGTTGGAATCGTGGGTAGAGAATACACAAATTGGTCCACCAACGGCACAACGACTACTCAATCCACGAAAGTCGCCCTCGGAGACTCCCGATCCACGGCAACGACCCTATATAAAGGCCTAGTAGATAAAGATAAGAAGTTCATCTAGCGAGACAGTGAACCAGCCGATACTTTCTCCGCTATCGAGAACGCTTAGATGGTACAACATGCGATTATAACGCGCCTCTTGAAATCCCAAGGATCGCGGGAGAAGCACGAAATGCGCTCGCTTGTTATCCAGTGTACGTGGCTAAAGCAAGGGTTGGGGGTGAGGTTTTGGATCAGTATCTGAGCGTTTTCTGTGCGTTGAAGATTTTGGGGGGTTTGACATGTCATTTGAGCCGATCTCCAGGAGGCCGGTAGCTGAATATAAACCCGAACGTTAGGTCGATGCCGCGACCTCGGATAGAGTTGAGCCCGGCAAACCACGTCTTTCCATCTATTGTCTCCGTGTGTAGAAAGTCCGGGGGTGAGCTCTCAATGGTTGTGTGGACTACTTCTGTCATGGTCCGGAGGTTTTGTAGCAGAAATTTCATGAACCACCTTAACACAAACATTTCATTATACCCTCGGGAAAATATCCAAAGATTGGACTCGGCACTTTGAATCAGCCAGCTGTAGGAAAAGACTTGTGAGCAAGTTGGCATTCTATATGCAAGCGACATTCCGAAGGGGGTTTTCGTCTGATGAAGTCGCACATTCCCATTGACTCCGCGGGCTAGCATGTCCTTGAGAATTCTTTTTGCGCCATGCATAGCAACGACTACGACTGTGAAACCTGATGGTTTTTTTACGTATGTTTCTCCAAAGCTTTCCCAGAACGCGAAGCGAAGCCAAGTGTACTCCAGCCAAGGTCGAGTTGGAGACACCAAAAGTTTGATGAGATCGTTTCGCAATCTCGCTCCAGCCAACTCTGCATGAGCAGGCCAAAAGAGTGCCGCGTATCCCACGAAGGGATACTGAGAAAGGATTTGTGTCTCTGTCTGATGTGATTTGCGGTGGAAGATTTCTAAACCCAGATAGATCAGGCTCGTATCAACGATGTCGCAATTGACGTCTGTTGTCGATGGCAGTGACTCAAAACATTCATGCAATGTATAATGGACGAAGCCAACAGTTTCCTCCTTCGGAACTTCGCTGCGATATCGCCGTGGTGAGATTTCGAAATCGAGAGATTGAGGGAGTAGCTGAATGAGCCCTCCGGAAGCCTCCAGGATTATCTGGATGTCGACTAGGCTGTCAACATCCAGATGTTGATCGTTGGATTCAACCGATAGCGCGTGGACGAGCTCCGAACAGGTCAATGGTCGCTTGACGGTGGCAACCCAGGAGATGGCTCGAATCGCTAGCAGTGCCTCCGCGTTGTTTTGTTTTCTAATTCGCCGCATAGTCTCTTCATACATGTCAAAGAGACGACTAGACAGTGTGTCGAGCATCGATCGCAGACAGCGAACGCTAATCGCCGTCATGACTTGTTCGATCTGAAGACGAGCGAGAAGAAACATCCCTGCGTGTATGGCCACAAGGTCAGCAAACCCCTACTCTGATGAGCGCCGTTGCATTTCCTTCCCAATAGTAAATAGCATCGATGGCAGCTTGTCGATCCCCTGAAGATCTAGAGTTTACGTACCAGAACATTTCCCTGTGATTGAACTGACAATGTGGTTTTTCAGATGCCTGTCTTTTGAGACGAATCCGACGAGCCGTCTCGATGACGCAATTCTGGCGTCGAGATACGTGCACAGATCAGTATTCGTGGCTTCAATTGAGATTTGCTCGTAGTCGGCGAAGTAGGTGGATGCATCAATATGTGGGCGCGTGGTACAGAAGAGTGAAACCTTCTTCAGACTGCTGAGCATATTGAGCAATTCGAAGCGAACGTCGCCGATGCCTTCGGTTTCAAGGCTCTGAAGTTCGTCAATGGCGTCTATGATCACGTACGCGCCATCCAAGTATGTCTGCGCATCTTGGAGAATATGCATGAGCTCGTCCAACGATGGCGGGGCGGGTTTATCGGTCGATGACCGTGCCGTATTTTCTTCAAATTTCTTTGAGACTTTGTCCATGATTGCTTCGTTTTGTTCTGCTAGCTGGCGCGTGATAGAGGAGATCAAATTCAAGGTAGTCAGTTGGCGATGGTCTTTGAAGTCGGCGTAGACGAAAGCGACCGGGGCTCCATTGTCGGCGGTAGTTGGCTTGCGGAGCGTGTCGATGACGAGAGACGACATAAACGTCTTGCCGGCTCCTGGTATACCGGTGCACCATAGTACCTTTCCCTTCACCTCTTTCCACCTTTTGAAGGCCTCGTGTTCCAGAAGCCACGTTCCGGTACCACTTTGATGACGGTCAAAGATCTGCCGTTGTCTGGCTTCGAAAGAAACGGACGACAGCCACGAGAAGATCTCTTTGCGATCCTGGACATGCTGGCGACATTTTTGATCGTGTGCTAGGCTTTTCAAGTCCGCGAGATCCCGTGAAATTGATGGTAGTGCGGTTGTCTGAACAGCGATGCTTTGCACAAAAGCTTGAAGATCCGATATCTGAGTCAACGAAGCCTCAATTTGAGACACAAGATCCGGAATTGTAGCGCAAAGTTGTTTCGTTTCGTTGAGTTTCAGGGCCTGCTGCTGAAGCGTCGCTATGACTTCGGATGATGACTTTGAGAGCAACGAGCACCCTGCTATTGTCAGAGCGAAATTGAACGTCTGAGTATAGCGATGGATCTCTTCCATAGCTTGGATATGTTCTTTTTCGGTCATTGGCCATAACAATTTGTCAATAGCTCTTTTCGCCCTGTTGCTTTCCTTCACCGTCTTCTGGAGCTTATTCAGAAAATCCCTGAGCATGGTGGCGCATCTTGTGTTGGTCGATGTTAAAACAGACACTTGATTGAAAATCGTGGACGTATCGGGAAAATCCAGAAATTGTTGAAGCCGTCTGAGGACATCAACTAAGGTATTCAATTCGAAAATGAAGTCGTAGGATTGTCCTTTCACGCAGTTGTTTCCATACTTTGCGCTGACGGTAGCCAGTTGTATCGCAAGGCTGAGCAGACCAGCAACGCCTGCGGTCACGCTAAATGGATCCATATTTGTTCAGGTAGGAGGTAGGAGATTATTCGGATGCGCTCCACGAGGGAGTTCGTTCTTCTATAGCGGGGCGACGCCGAACAAAACGTCGCGCTGGAGGCGGAGCATGGCTGTGAATTTCGGTCGCCAAGGTCTTAAGCATGCACTTTCAGGCTGACTGGGCGAGTCATCCAATAGACGTGGATAACTCGTGCATATTGACCGGTTGTGTAGGTAGTTCTCGCAGCAGCCACTTCTTGGGGCGGAGCGAGGCAGCAATGATGGGTAGGTCTGGTCATTACTGGCTTGGAAGAGAGCCCTGGAGTTTGAGTAGAATTTTTTTTCCTAATGTGATACACAAACATGGTAAGAGCGGATGAATTTGAGATAGATATGGTGTTGAGAGTGCAAACCTTGGAACCTGTGGCGTTCCAGAAGGCGACGAGTCGATTACAGACGCTACGACAGAACTGGTAAGCGCCATTGAACCTTATCCGCGTTCAAATGTTCAATGTTGCGTCCCAATCCTTCTAACCACGCTTCTCTTATCTCTTCATCGGTAAGACATACCTATCCATCCGACTCTCGAAGGTGGGGTAATTCCAATTGCAAAATTGCCATTTCAGATGAAAGCAGCCCCTCTACTATCCAATGGACCCGTGATTAAACTCGTGATCAAAAGAAACGCCTTCAAACATTCCCACACGACTCACGATACACAAGACCAGACCCCTTAACAACTATGCATTTTGAGTCTCGGAATTGCCTGTGTACTCTTATGTGCGCCAGTTCTGCTATGAAAACTCGTTGTAGACCTTCTACCTTTCCCTTTTAGCAATACAGCTCAAAATCCCCATCTGGATTTTCTCCTCCGATATGATTTGGATTGACCAAACTATGTTCAGAGTACCTATAATAAAAGTCCGTGGGTGGATATTGCTTTACTCCCTTCAATTTCTTTACAAACAGTCAGTCACATGGCTCAAAGTTCACATCATTCCGCGACAACCCGCCTGCTCTGTTCAACCCAACTATAAAAGAAACAGTCGATTACTCACATTTAACTAAGCCCACAGGTTTACCATACTCTTCTTCATCCACTACGTTATGGATCGAATTCCGCTACAGCTCGCCAATTCCAGCTCATATTCGGAAATCGTTGCAATTCTTCTTTTACCCAGTGCACTCGAACATTATCTTCAAACCTTCACTGTGCATGAACTGATGCAGGCCTGCGGGGTAGCAGTCTGGTAGACGAGTTTACGGATCACGTCCAAACAGTGCAATTCGGTGTAGGTAGAATATAGTCGCGTAGGCGCCCTCGCCTAGATGGTGCTCTGTGCCGTGGAGGGTTCATTGGATCAGGCCTTTTTGACCGCCAATTTGAGGGCCTTAGCCGCTAGCTTCGCCTTCATTGTTGTCGCATACGTCACCCCCACTCCGGTTCGTCATATATACTCTTCATTCCTACATCAGCTTTTTACCAAGGAATAAAATTGAAGAACGCCAGCGGTATGGTCAGTAAGAATGCTGAAGTGGAGCGTCAACTTGACGATATGTACGGTATTCGCCTTCTTGTTTGAACGAAACGGTTCCAGGAATCTTTAGGACGGACAAAGTCAAAGAGATCAAGGCCAATTTCTTCATAGTTTGCAGTAGTTCATCACCGCGAAAGTTGGTGACTTCAACAATGATGACGAATGTGGTCATCGTTATCTTTCCTACTGATTGAATGAAGATATGATTGCTTGTCCCAAAGTCTCTTCATCGCGGTAACGCACCACGATGTTGGCCTCAGGCATATATCAGGCCCAACGTCACCCCATTGTGACGAAGGCTCTTCTCAACTTCCCTGCTTTACGATGAGGACGCCTCACGGCAGTCCTGCACCCGTGCGATACGGTTTACGGGCCTAGGACCTAGGACCATATAATCACATATTCGCTACGCAATAAGAACCCGCAGTCAAAGGAAGGAAGGCATATGAAACATGACAAATGATTGCGGTCTGATATTTTGCAACATATGCTGAATCGAAACTGTTTGAACATGAGACGAAGTTTGCTGGCTTAGTGAGCTCCCGACTCTTCGGAGAAGCCACAGTCACCAAAGCATGCTTGCAAACCAAAAGGTGGGATATTGAATGCTAACCTAACATTTCCATTGTATATACAAGACTATACCTAGCGCGAATAATACGATACGAATCTCGCTGTGACAAATCGACAGAGAGAAACAAAGATAGGAGAGCTAATTATGAACAGAAGTAAAGGAAGCGGAGGCAATCAGAGTGAGAAAACAACAACGTAAAGTAGCACCCTAGTCCATTCGCATCCATAAATCTATTCGTCTACTTCCCTACTCTCCAAAACTCATCTCTCTCTTCTCCCGTCTAAGCTCTAACAACAACTCCAACGAACGAGGAAACCTCGCCTCTAGTTCGCGGAACCGCCGTTGGCCTTGACGTAATCGTTCATCATCTTGGAGATGGGAGCCTGGCCACCCCATTGTTCAAGTTCTACCATCCTGTTGACCTCGCGCATGGTGATGTAGACAGAGCCGATGGGGGCGACCTCGCCGGAAACGGCCTTGTCATCCTCTTTCTTCTCCTGGCGGCGCTCAGGCCTCCTCTCTCCCTCAGCGGTGGGCTTAGCCTCTCCCTCGGCAGCAGGCTTCCTTTCTCCCTCAGTGGCAGCAGACGCAGTTCCGTTGCGGCCAGCACCTTCAGTGGCAGGCCGGGGAGCCTCACCAGCCGGCCTGGGGGCTTCGCCAGCGGGACGGGGAGCTTCACCCTCGCCAGCGGGACGTGGAGTTTGACCCTCGCCAGCGGGGCGGGGAGTTTGGCCTTCGCCAGCGGGACGGGGAGTTTGACCTTCGCCAGCGGGACGGGGAGTTTGACCCTCACCAGCGGGACGGGGAGTTTCGCCTTGAGGAGCCTGTTGTCCTTGGCCGGGCTGTTGTCCTTGGCCAGGCTGTTGTTCTTGGCCAGGCTGTAGTCCTTGACCAGGCTGTTGTCCTTGGCCGGGCTGTTGTCCTTGGCCGGGCTGTTGAGCAGCTGTCTGCATAGTGAGGATGAACTCGCCATCGACGGCAGAGACGGGGAATGCAACCCTCATATTAGTGGTGTCAAGGACCATCTCAGCGTTGATAGGCGTGAAAGTGGGCGCGAGGAGGAGCTGGGAAGCGACAGGGTTATTGCCGGTTGTAGGAGTTCCAGCCTGGGAACCACCAGCGATTTGACGCCTGTGGAGATCGCGAGCACGTCGCTGGGGTGCAGCACCACCTAGGTTGCCAGTTGCACCACCGGGGTTCTGGAGAACACTACGCTGGGCCACGGAGAGCTGAACTTGACCACCGGGCTGAATACCCATTGCCTGCATCATGGACTGGATGCGCTGGGGATTGACTTGTCACTGTTAACTTTGTTCGGACGGAAGACAGTTTGGGTTACTCACTAGGCATCTGAACGATGGTGACTTGGCGGTTGAGGTCCGGCTGGACACCGGCAAGGTTGGTAGTGACGGAGTACCTGTAGTCGTTGACAGGTTCCTGGCCCTGAAGAGCAGCCAATTGGCTGGTGTCAATGCCATCCTTAACATCCACATTAATGGTCATGGGCTGAGTAGCCCGCACCGACATTCTGAATCCGTCCTGGAATTCGTTCTCCTGGAGACCAGTTCCCTGGATGGCAATCTGGGTTGAGCTGTCGCTTCCGAAGGGAGTGAGCATAGTGTTGGTCTCAACGGTCTGACGTCCTAGAACCATGTACTCGCCATCAAGTTGCTGACGCTTTACCATGCGGACAGTCATATCGGAGCTAGAATTCATTAGCGCGACTTTTTTAGTGAGTTGACGACTCTAAACATACGTGTTGACGGTCCTCATCGACTCCTGGATCATCCACGTTTGCCTGTCAGGCGAGAGCTTAGCGACGTATGCGTTGTCGGGGTTTACTGCGTTTTGCTGTAGCATCTGCGGGTCCATCGCGAGCTCGACCTGTCCACCGACAAGATCCGTCGCGCCGTTGGTGTTGATGGACATGGATTGTGCCATAAGAGCCACGAATGGCTGTCCAGTGGAGCCAGTAACCTGGTTGGGAGGAACGGCAGGCGTGTTTTGATTAACGATTATTTGCTGCTGCTTCTGCGAAAACGTCTCAAGCTTCGACCGGTCGGGGAATTGGAACGAGTTAAGATCCATCTATATCTGTTAGTCTTATATGTGGCTGAAAGGCAAGTATACTTACATCGCCGTTGACATTAAGTACTTGATTAAACTGCACGAGCTGCACATCCGGGTCGGAGTTCTGCTGCGGTTGCGTTTGCGCCGGCTGCGTCTGCGCAAATGCTGCTGAGCAGCTCAGCAGCAGAACCAAAAGAGAAGAGACTGTACCAGACGTCATTGTGAATGGAATAGAGCCGCCGGGGCTACGGATTAAAAACTTGTGAAAGAAAGAAAGTCTAATGCTATATTAGAAAGAACGACGGCTACTGATCAGGCTGGCTGGACAGAAGTGCAAGGGGGAAGTAAATTGGGAGCCAGACTAAATATGAGAAGTCTTGGGCTGCAGTTGAGCCACGGCGAAGGAAAGTTCCGTCCAAAGCATTCCGGTGTCATAGCTGTTCCATACATGAAGAACGATCTCCTGCATCCGGACCAGCAACAGTGGGTTCCTGGTAATCCCCCACGTAGCCAGGCCATACGGCCAGTCTCTTGGGGAAGTATCACCCTACTTGGTCGAAGTTAGGTCTTTTGTGAACGGCCAACATTGATCCGACTTGGCAAGGTCTCTTTTGCGCGTGGTGTCCGTTTCATGCGGAGCCGAATCGTTTGGTTTGACACACACCATGCTGGAAGCTTGGCTGGAGATCCAGCTAGGCGATGGGTTCGCTGTTAGTGAAACTCCTCTTCTAGCTCGTGACTGGCTCTAGATCTTCTGATAGTTGAAGCCGCAGGGCTGCGCTGTAGGCAGGAAGCATTGTGAAGCACGAGATGGGTGACTATTTGATATCGTGGCGTTGGACTCCGTACCATGGTATGACGGCTTTCGGGCTGAATTTTGCCATGAGTTCTTTCGGGGGAAACGACTGGAATCTAGTATACAGAGCAGAACGGTCCTGGGGAGGTGATCGATATTGACAGATATAGATGTACCTGTGGTAGTCTTGGGGTCCTTTTAACGGTCTCATTGAAGCCATCAAGTATGTGCGTAAGGTAATCACTGAGAGGCTATCATGCTGCAAGCTGCGTCGCGTTACCGTTGAAGTGGGAAGCGACGAAACTGAGGTTGCCAGATGGAATTGTTTGAAAGGTGTTTCAAAGCTTGTTCTTTCGTGATGATTTGAAGCAGCCTCGGCGATGATTTGAGCTAACTGAATTCAGCCTAGCGCTTTCATCCCAAAAGCGTTCGATTGCGACATGGCATCAACAAACAGAACGAAATATCCGTTTCCGAAACTAATTCTTCCCAAGTGGGTGAGTTATTGAATGACTGGAAAACTGATCTAGAAGAGTCGACAAGCCGCATTGTTTTGCCGGATCACTTCATATCCCGCCCGTCCAAGACGATGGCGAGCATCGAGCTAATGGTCGTGTGATGGGAAAGGTAGCGCAAATCACTCGGATCATGAGGCAGTGAGGATTTCAGTGCCTCGTACATGAGACGCTTTGAACCCTCATAGAGCCTGTTGAGGCATGCGGGCATCAAACATGACCTCGACACCAAGATGTGCTAGTGAGCAAATGAAAACTAAATTTGGCGTTTCGTTCCTTCTAGTACATCCAGAACCGCATGAAAGTTTTTAAAACCATTTACGTATTCGCACAACTAAAAATAGACAAAAGAAAATCCAACACTAATAACACTTCTTACATGCAGGCGGCGCCGTCAATGCCAATAACCTTTCCGTTCACCCAGTCACCGTCACCAGACGCGAGGAAGCAGACCACGCGAGCGATGTCGATGGGCTGTCCGACACGGTTGTGCGGTGACCAAGTGCAAGCGTACTCATCGACCTGATCGTCGCTGAGCTTGTCACCTCCCGGGATGTACTCGCGGCAGACGGCGTGGTACATGTCGGTCTTGATGCCACCAGGTGCGACGCAGTTGACGGTAACCTTCTTCTCCCCAGCATCTGTGTTCATGTTAGCAGGAATAAAAAAGCCGGCCAAATTGAAGTGACTTGCCGACTGCCATGCACCTGACGAAGGTCTCGATAGCACCCTTGGAGCCGGAGTAGACAGCATGTTTGGGAACACCCTTAGCCTGACCAGTAATGGAGCCCATGAGGATGATCCTGCCACCAACCTCCATCCTCTTGTATGCCTCCTTGGCGACGAAGAATTGGCCGCGAGTGTTGATCTGCATGACACGGTCATACTCCTCCTCAGTCACGTCCTTAAAGTGGCCGAAGGACACAACACCAGAGTTGGAGCAGCAGATGTCAAGCTTGCCAAAGTGTTTAATAACCTCATCCATGAGCTTCTGGGTCTCCTTGACGTTGGCGACGTTGGCCTTGATGGCTACCGCGTCAGCTCCAGACTTCATCGCCTTAATCTGCTTGACGACATCCTCCGCAGCTTCGGAGCTGTTGGCATAGTTGACAACGACCTTCGCTCCACGGCGGGCGAGCTCGAGAGCCATGTCCTTGCCGATACCACGGCCTGATCAGTTGTCAGGATACTACAACGACACGGAAATACCACCGAAGAGCACTTACCTGAGCCAGTGACGACAGCAACTTTGCCCTCCAAGCTCCAGGTGGGGATCTGAGTGGAAGCCATTGTGGTTATTCGGTATTGATCAGGTTTGGTGGCAGATGAGTTGGTGATGATAGCTAGATGATAGAAGGTCGTGAAGATGTGATCGACGAGGCGAATGATGCTCCAAAATGCTGGTGAAGAGTCCTGGCTATATAGGCCTTCATTCTTCGGTACGGTAGCGGACAATTATTGGAGGCATTCAATAGACAGTGGACCTGTATACCCCTGTGATGCTCCCCGCAGCCAAATGATCCATTGTGCAATCTCTCAACTGGCATTCCCCGTAACGGTAACAGGCTCGGATCATCGAGCCCTGCCGTGAGTTCTAGAGCTGGAGTTCTGGCCGCCTGAGCCACCCTATCCCGATCGATAGTTGCCGTAGGAGAGCCAATGTTGTCTGTGGCTGTTATCATGTTCTGCGAAGGACTGGGCAAAAATCCGGAGAAGTGCGGGGCCGAGCGTTCGTGCCCGGACACAGATTGGACGCGAAAACAGCGTAAGGCTCTAATTGAGCAATTAGTGACTGTACAGCGAAATAATTGTTGCCAGAGGCAAAAAGTGCTTGGAGTGAGAAACGTGAGATGTTCTGTCCGCTGTTGGATAGGGTCTGGAGGCGAGGACACAAGCGGCCCTGGGAGCCGCCTGGCAAAAGGCGCTAATCGAAAACAGTAATTAGCCCGGCTCTTGGGTTCGACCCGAATGACGCTGTGTCGAACGGAGGTGAGAGCAAAGATAGGTCATGTGATAAAAAATGACCCCGGCGGCCCAGGCATCTGGGAGAGCCGCGCCGGCCCTCCGTTCCATCCTCAACACCACCCTACAGCTCAACGTCGATGGATCCCCAGGTCCAATGCGCAGTTGCAGCGCAGAAGTCCGAAAGACAATGGCGCGTCTCAGGTTCCGGGAAAAGGAGTTGTCGCCGCCTGTGAAGCCGTCACCCGCTGCCATCGGCTCCCCAAATGTTTTTCGGGTGGAGTCAGCTCGCCCGTGCGCTGTCGGACAACTTCAACCCAACATCATTGAATCTCAAAGTGACGAAAACGAGCGAACACAGTGATGAACTATAACGAATGAAAGTTATTCTTCTGCTTTGAGAGGAGTCGTCCTCCACAAACTTGAACTGTCCGACTGAACTGACGGAAGGTGAAAAATACGAAATCAACTTACTATACTGACAGCGACGATTCAAGATTGCGACCGCATCTGGAATGGAACACTCATACGTGAAGACCGCCAAGTCTGAGTGTACCATACTTTTTGGAAAAGGGGCGCTGATATACTTATAAGGGGCGCAAAGCTTTCAACTCCGAGGATGGGAGCTGCGTGCATCAGCAACCGCCAACGGACCGTATGTGCCCTGGTTCACCATGGATCACCACTAAGAAGCAGTGAGATTCTTTCGGAAGCGACGGATATCCCAGCTGGGAATATGCAATCAGCGGGGCATCGCTCATTATGACTCCATTGTCTGAGAGCTCAGCACCGTCACTGGCTCTTCATTGTGCCCACATCATTCATCGGAGAATAAATTATTGTAATTAGTATACCTGGAGAGTGTCAGACACTGGGGACGAGGTATCCGTCGGAGATACCTTTCAAAACGATGAATCACGCGCACTGTGCCCCAGTGACGGACAGTGTGTGCCTAGGGTGCGTATCGGCAAACCTGCAGAATACTTGTTCGAAATACTCACGATACAATTGATTAGAGCCTATAAAATCCGAATTTCCGGGCTTTTCGCCATAATGCCGTAAACGCTCGTGTATGTTGTCAGTGACACCTTATTAATCATTCTACCCACCTTGAGAGAGCAGCCATAGGGGTTGATTCGCATTTATATCTCACCTCATCATGTCAGATGAGGAAATCATAACACATTATTTGACTTTCGTGGGAGATTCTCAGCGGGGTCAGGCTACGCCATAACAGCATTGACATCGCTCGTCCCCTCAATGTCCGTAGCTTCATCCGCTTCACGGACCAGATTTACGAATAAAATAGTGGGTACTCCAACAATTCGACCGACATGAGGTTTGTTAGCACATTTCATGAGAATGGCGGTGTAAGGTTTGGCGGAGGACGATTTCAAGATGACCATGGACCTGGCTGATGATGCTTGTCACTGCATGAAACCTGAACAGTATCTCCAAATAGCAGGATTGAAGTCAACTATTCTTAGATCTTGTTGAAATTCATTTGATGCATGAGAATGTAAGGAGTTAATTAGAATACCAATCCAAGTCCGAACAATGAGCTTGTTCGGAGTATTTCTCAAAGGAGCATCAATGACACCCATAACGAACCCAAACAAGTCTAGCCATAGGCCCTTAGCTCTCCAAAACAAACCTTCCCCGCAGAGCGACCGAAAACCTGCATGATATCTCATACGCCGCAAGTCATATCTGCGTGGGTTGTTGCACGCCGTGTCAATAGCCCGCATATCACGGTGGTCGCAATCACCGATTCACCGACGCTTTGCTGCCACGGTACAACCCAAATATATAAACTTTTGCCTCCTTCAGGACAGACTGGAGATTTTTGCATACTATATTCCGATCGCACGGTGCTGCTACTGACGGTGTGGTGCGGCAGCCGTCACTCAACTTGGCGGGCAGGTCTTGTGTTACTGTAGATCGGTGCAGGTGAGAAGCTTGAGGTATGCAGCTCAGAGTTGAGATTTTTAAAAGAATGATGATGAACTGGTAGAACGGATGTTAGATTTGATTTATGGTTTAGAAAACAGAGCCTATCTTTATGGCTTCATTTCTGATGAGTTGCTTGCGTGATATTCTTCTTCTGACTTTTTCTGCTTCATCGAACGTAAGTGTGCAAATAGACTACCGTTTTCAAGACGCGTCAGCTTCTCAAGCAGGCGTCTGCAGCAAGACGTTTCAATACTGACGGGCGTTATTGTACCACGTTCTCCCACCCACACAGCATGCCAGCGCCCCTAGAGCCTCCACAAATCTGTCCGAGCCGACGGCCGACCACCGTATACCCCCAAGACGGATAGATATTCTGGTGTTCTTACTACATAGTCCTTCAAAAGCAAGGAGTCACTTCTTTCGCCCAATGAGAGCGTTTACCGTAGAGATCACTGCAAGGTTTCTTACCGCTGACCTGGGTTCAAGGAGGATGGACGTAATCTACCACCATGCCGCAGTGACCATGAAAACGTACTGTATTCTAGGTAACGTCCGTCTTAGGATGATCTTCTGTGCCTTTTCAAAGATGCAGTGTCTGACGGGCGTGGACGGGATGGGTCGCGCAGGACATGACAAGGGGCGCATGCTATGCAGTCGTACGGAAGATGCAAGTTCTTTGGTACACTATATGGCTTCAGAATGGGGCCCTTTGTCCAATTTCCGGAAGCCGTTGTGCTCTCCGAAACCCTTTTTCTTCGGAGTATATGATGGGGGTTTCTGCCCTGTACCGACGCACCTCCTCGGGCTCTGGTCATTAGATTTGGAGGCTTGACAGATGAGCATCTTTTCATTCTCTATCGCTGTTGGAGGATGATGTATGTGTCGTTTCAAATACATAGGTCCCCGCACACGTAGCTTCGACAGCCACCAGGTCACCCCACCATCACGTGGTGGCCTCCCCGTCCCATCACCCGCCTACTTAGTCTGTGTCGAGGACCAGCAACCCCGCCATCACGATCACCAAAGACGCCACGCACGAAATACATCATCGCATGCATCAAGCGTAACGAAACGATGGCCCCGGAAGCGAAGAAGATATCACGGCCGGGTCCTCCCCTTCACCACATCACCGTGTTCATCATGGATACGAAGGACGTCTCATTTGAAGGGAACTCGTTACAACATTATATTCCGCAATACGAAGCACCATCAACGACCAAACGCCTTAAAAAGAATGACGTGGACGAACGACTGCGAGGCCTCGCTGTCAATAGATGTGCTGTAGTATCTCGACCTCCATGGCTTCGACTGGACGTCTGATTGACAACAGCCAAGAAGACCCAACTTCATCTCAATGCTTTTGTGAGAAAGCAAGTGAGAAGACGTCGTCTTCATTACCCCCTGCCTGACCTTGTCAAGCAACATTGTTGTTGTAGTATACACTACTCAACCCCCTCCTCTTCCCCTTCAGATGACGATTATGAAAGATCTAGGTCATTCATGAAGCAGGAAACGCACCCAAACTTCGATCGAGCCCAGTTAAACGCCGTTAACCTTATGCCAATCATGTCTCCAGCCAGCGAGAACAGGCAGCCCGACTCTGCCTATGTTGTGATCCGAGAGCGCTTCCGAATCAGGCAATGAGAATCTATCGAAGAGATATGGAAGGAGGAAGACCACCGCCAGGACCGTCCTGCAGTGGGACGACACTGTGGTGGTGGATGAGGATATTTTAGAAGAGAAGAGAAGGACAGCTTCACCCCCGCGCCAACTTCTCGAGCTTCCCGCGAATGCCATCGGAAAACCTCGTCGCGATCCCCTCGTCGACAACTTCTATGCAGTGAGAAAGAACAGTGAAGCCATTATCGATGGTCTCTAAAGCGCCGTCCCTCCTCGTTAGGGTGGGTATACCTTCTCTTCGAGTCAGATAGCGGACGATCGCCGGATCGTTCGCTTGAAGACGATCCACCGGGACGTTCGGGTACGGAGTATGATACTGCTGATTCGGACTAAGCGACTCATTGTGCGTTAAGGAGTCCGTCCAGAGGACGAGAGCAGCACGGTAGATTGCGCCTGCCCACCACGGAGGCCTGATACCCTTGGGCATCTCCCTGATGGTCCTGAGGATTTGCCCAGAGTGGAAGATGGCCTCATGAACGTCCGAGATGCACTTCTTGTGGGTCCAGAGAAGTTGCTGATACGAGCCGTCGATGACTTCGCGCCGCGCAAGCCGCTCGATCTCTGGGAAGTTGGTGACGGCGTTGAGGCTGATGAGGTGGAACATGACGAGATTGGCTTGCATGAGAGGACAGATGGGGTTGATCTTCATGTACCTTTCTGCCAACTCGAACCATCGTTGCAATAGCGACTGCACTTCTTCGAGACGAACGCGGGTAGATGCTGCGGTCACAGCTCTCGAGCGCTGTCTTGACACCTTGCTGTCAGAGAAGCAACTCAGGAGTTGGCAGTACTGGCACACCATGGTCTGGAGCGGATGCAAGAGAAGGCGGAGATGTAACGGGGTGAGTTGGATGTTTTGAGCGATAACGTCATCATCCAGGAAATGACGGAAAAGATCTCTCAAGCTCAGCGGTCTCGCACCTGAACCAACCGAAGGATACCCGTTGGAGAATTCGTGGACCTGGCTGAAGATCTCGGACCATTCTGAAGCATTCTTCGCTCGCCACAACCCATCAGCATCTGGCATCGGTGCCCCAAACTCAGTCACGGAGAACAGAGGCGCGGTGTCGTGGAACAAGGAAAGATCTTGATCGACCATAACCCATGAGTAGATTAGTCTAGAAGGAGTTAGCGAGGCGAGTCACGTGATCAGATCGCGATCGTAAAGGTCCAGGAGCATCGAAGGTTTCATCACTTACCGACTTCGACCTTCTTGCTGGATCCATTCTCTCCACAATGTATCCGCCGTCGTGTTTCCATTCATCGTAGGTGTCGTTACTTGCCGTGGTTCGAGGATGCCAGAGTGTCGTAGCATTGAAAAGTACATGCCCCGCTGGCCCATCCCGATATCCATCTGCCACTTATCGCCACTCCACGCGGCTTGGACAGTGAAGAGAAGCGCTGCCCGAAGGACGATGGGATCACCGGACATGTTGATATTCTTCTCGACGAGGTCGAAAAGTGAGATGCGGCAAGCCTCGGTGAAGCCACCGGTCAACCAGCGTGCCTCAATCGATGGAATCGTCATCGCCCCCTGCGCAATCATCATGAGAATAAGCAGACTCGATGCTTTGTCGTTATAGTTTTGCATTAACTCATTTGCATCCAGAAGACCGCGCGCTGTTGTTGGGTAGAAGCGTTCAAAAGAGTTGGCATACGAGCGAAGAAAGAGGTCAAGCACATGAGAAGGAGGGAGGAGAATGATGTTCGACGAAGTTGACCCAGGTGACCCACCGCTACTTGGAGAGCTGCTTGAGCCGTCTTTGTGGATGTCAAGAGCCTTGTGCAGGAAACTTTGTGTTATAGCAAGTAGCCTGTCGCGCGTTGTGTCGTATATCTTCGCCACGTCTACCCGGCCTTCGTGATGGTAGTCCGTCTCATCTAAAGTCGGCCTCCACTTACTCCACCCCTCATGGTTTTTGAGACTCTGCTCGAGGCGCTCTAGATTAAGCCTTGCAGTCCGCGGGCAGGAGCTTGAAGATATTGATGGCGTACAACGGAAGACCGTCCACCCATCCTGGGCGGCAATGATGGCACCAAGGTCTGGGATACCCGCATCGACGATGGATGTGTGTCGGGTTTGGGGGTAAAACATGGATGCCGAACTTCCAATTTGGAGATCCGAGAAGGACCCCTCCATTTGCGGCGTCTGGAGCGGTGTTTGACTCTGGCCGAATCCATGGGTGGGTGACATCCCAGGTATCATGCCGAGAATATCGGCAGAGGACCCCATGGTTATGTCCATATTCATGGGCATCATTAGAGATGGATCGATCGGCGTGTGATCGAATTCTTGGCCCATGGCCATGGTATTCCACGGATCCATGATGAACTGTGGGCTGGCGCCGTCTGTATTATCACGTACCGTCCGGATAAAGTCATCATATCCAGACATGGGCGTTTGTGACAAGAAGCCATTAACAGGTGTTGGGAGCGGAGATAGTGCTGGGGCTAGTGTTGTCGCAAGCCCGTTGGGAGGAGAGTGCTGGTCAAAAAATGGAGGTGTCGTTGTGGCGATTGGCATAACGAGTGTTTTCTCCTCCGGGGTGATTGTGTGGACATGCTGCACTGGCTTTGATATGGATGGATTGCGCGAATTCGGTGCCGACGGAAGTTGTTGCGGAGGCTGCCCTTTCGAAAGGTTTTGGTGCGGCTGCTGATGAGGCGAGCTGCCACCCTCACGATCTGGGGAGTTGCCGCCCGAGCTGTTCTGAGATTCGTTATCGTTCCCACCTTCGCTCGGATTTCCATTTGCAGCAGCCTCACCCGGAGGCACAACCCGGTTCACATTCTTGGATGCTCGACGCGTCGGACGCAATGTGCATTTGAGGTTTCTTTGTGCACATCGACTGCAGGGGAACTTTTTATCGCACTTCGTCTTCGTTTTGGCGCAGTTACTGCAAGCAATCGGCGTTCGACCGGCAGACTTCGGTATTATCCCAGCGCTGGGGGGAAGACCCTCCTGGTTGTTCGCATCGCGACCGTGAACCGTATAGTGCCTCTGAAGTAGGTCACTGTGGGTTTTGTTAGCTTTCTATTTCGGCAAACCTCGAAGTCGGCGCTCTACACAGAGAAGAGGTGCACATGTGGTATTGGGTATGTAGAATTCCTTACCGGCGGGCAAAGCTCATGTGGCAGGTGAAACATTTGAAAGGTTTAACGTTGGTGTCTGTACGAAAGTGGACAATCAGCGGATGCATCAAAGTACAATGGTGTAGATGCGACTTACGAGTGAGAATGTGCCGTTCTAAGTGTTCATCCCGTGTAAAAGACTGGCCACAATAGGTGCAGAATACCATGTTCGAGGGCCGCTTCAACAAGAGTGGCCGTTTAGAATGAAGACGAAGGTTTTTGGCGAACGCGAATGCGGCCGTGATGGAAGATTCGGGAATGATGTTTGGTTAGGTGTGGAGTAGTGTCACATGCAGACCACGTATATTGGCCAGAAGGTGACAATGCGGTGGGTGCAAATGCGAGCCAAGTTGAGATATGGTACGGTGGACCACAAAGACGGTGAAAAGAACCAGCTCGAACGGATACAAAAATGGTGGATGAAAAGATGATGTAGAAGGGTTCGTGCGTCGATGCGGGACTATTCTTGAGTTGGATTAGGTGGGAACAGGCAGCGAGCGGATGACTGAGAGATAACTGCAGTAGGAATTATAAGAATCGCGACCGAAGACGAGTTTCAGATATGGCCGCTTAGAAAGAGTCAGATAATAGAGGTCTGCCAGGGGGGCTGTGGTCCTTGCTGACGGGCCTGGAGACAGGAAACATCCGCTATGGAGAGTGAAAGCGTGAGAAGAGTAATTGGAAGATTGGAAGAAGCGACCGTGGGCGAAGGGGACCGAGAAGGCGCAGCAGACTACAGTCGGACCACAGCAGGCACAGGTAGCTCTGGATTTGCCTTCCCCAACGAGGACAGTCGATGCATAATCCAGAATGGAGAAAAGCGCTCGAGTTGATGGCTCCAGCTCTGAGAATGATGGTCAACTAGCGCTCCGCTTGTCCTGGATTCCGTTACATGCGGCACCAGGGGCTTGGACAACGCTGGTCCCGACATCCTAGCACGAGCCTCGATAAGAACCATGACAGACAAGGGAGGCTTGGAAGATCGGCCGAGCTGGGAGGGTCGTTTTGGGGGCGCTGGCATGGAGTGTGCAGCGAGGGGAGCTAGGGTAAGGGATATTGTGGCACACATAGCGGGACGACGGCGTCGAAGGAGCACGGCCCGGCATATGCACGGCACGGCCGGAAGGAGGTAGTGTGTATGTGACGGTAATGTATTCGCCAGTACTCTGCATACGGACGGGAGTAGCGGTCCGAGGCGCGCTGCCTTTTTGGGATTACGACCTTATCGATGCGGTCCACCACCGACAGCGACAACAACACTACCGCCGCATATCTGAGTTCGCATTCACAAGCGAACACGCTCAGCCATGCCTGAAAGTGTCGTATAAACTTAAGTATCCGGAGGCAGCTAACCATTGAGGATTCAAGAGACATTTTTTGGGTCGCGAGCGGAACGTGCCATTTACATGCAGTCGTATGTCAGCTCTTGGATGTCGCGAATACCTACAACACTGCCTCGTTTTATTGCGAAATGTGCGTGGATTTTACCGCTAGTAAAGCATATTGCAACCCCACGCGACTGCCCTACGAAACACTGCGCACAGTCAGCATCGGTGAAAACATTCGCTGGCACCCGGCCGTCTTGCGCACCGCATTGTCGCTCTGCAACTGGACAGCAGCAATCGGGCTTACACCAAGGGCTTCAATTCCAACCCAGCATGCGTATTCTTGGCCCTAGAGAACCCATCGAAGACATAGGCTGACAGGAGTTTCGTGTGGTTTCAAAACAATCAGCCACTGTCTTGGGGACCATCCAACGTGGCCATCAGCCGTCGATTTCCTCGTTGGAACATCTGCACATGTGTGGCCGTTGTGCAACGAAACCCACATCATCACGGCGTTATCAACCCCTAGCTCAGAGTTTCGCGATTCCACTTTAGGTACTGCATGCGCGCAATTGACTTTTCCCAGTCTCTATCCTCACGACTCAACAGCTCCAAGTGTTATTGTTAGTTAGGTAATTGTATATTATCTGTCCAATCTCAAGCGCATTCCCGACATCTATGGTTGGCCTTGGACACGCAGCGCTGAAAGCTGCTCACTGCGGCTGCAGTGATGCCTCTGGTCCTCACTTCTTCAGCTAGCTCGCGTGGAGCTGCGTCATTGGCGCTACATCAGCTATTATTACACACCGCCGGCAGGGATTCTGTTGCTGGTCAGCAAGGGATCCGATCGTGCCGCTTAAGCTTTTTCGCTTTGACATAGCTACGGCTTCGGGATTTTTTTGCGCAAAGAACCTTGCAGCTCAACCCAGACGCTATACCGTTTCCTCCAATCCATGACATTAGGCTACTGCAGGACGCGATGAAGATTATCGTCCATGATGACTTGAAGTCTCCAACTGCGGACTCGATATGAGGATGCATACAGTGGACTCTGTTCAAGCCCTCCGATGTTTTCTCCATGACATCTACGACCAATTTCGCTAATACAGGACCCGAACCTACCTATTATTGAGAGCCGTCTTTTTCAGCAGAGAATTTGACAACAAATCATACTAGACTTCGTACACTAGTCCCTTTTAAGAAAGCCTAGTGCACAGCAAAAGTCAGCTCGTAATGTATGTACATGTACAAGCAACCAGCAAGAATCATCAGTTCAGCAAGCATGAATGAAATCATTGCGCATCACGACCTCTACCGCTGCCATCATTACTCTTTTCATCCGCCGACAACTACATCGAAGTGTATAACGAAAGCCCCTCGCTTAGGCTAGCTGCGAGGCGCTTTTTCCCGCGCCTCCACGCTGTCTGACAACCGCCAATCTTATCTGCAGAATCCGACTCTAAGCAACTCCAAACCTTTATTAATACATTGTGTTAAGCAGCAAGCCCATCGTATTGTTCCGAGAAATGAGGCTATGCAATGCGACTCAAGATGCCAAACCCAATGCTTGGGGCACCGCACCGTTCCAACTTCCAAGCTCCAGGATTTTTCGAGATGCATGCGCCGATCGCTTCTCGCTTGGAGAAATCCCAGTTGTCGATCTTTCCACAGGGGCTCCCAAAATGGGAGCAGATGTGAAGTTGAGTTTGACCAAGACTCAGTGTCTGTCCTCTGCACGAGTCAGCCTCAAATTTTAAGAGGGGAGAGCAGTTCGGTTGTACGACTCGCTCAACACCGCCACCACAGAGTCGAAACTCAAGGCCGTTTCTACTACCGGTATCTACCACGTTATTTCCCCTCGTTCTTATTGCGAAACTCAAGTGTGTGCGCTATCGTTCTCGAAACTATTGTTTCATACATCGTTACTTTGAACTCAATCTCACAAAACTTCGGCGGTATTTGGAAATTGGAGTCATTAAAGTTTCCTCAAACGTTTCTAGAAGGCCGCTAGCATCTCGATCTATTGATCTTAAACACTGAGATCAGGGTTTTCTTGCAGTCACCAGCGTTATCGTCTAAAGTTTCATAACTTCTTGACAAATACTTCTCCTGTCGACTCCAATTTCTTTGCCGCGCATGGTCGCTCTGTGTGTCTCATGGGTGCGACTGACCCCATCTTACGACGACAAGATCCGTACAAACCTGACTAGACTGTATTGTGCTCTTTGACTGGACACGCAACTTGTGGAGAAGCTCTGTAGATCCCGCAAGCAGGGTCCAAAGGGCACATCTTGACGGAGAAAAACAGGCTTTTGTCTACACACTCAAGCCGCGATATGTACGACATACAACATCCGATACGAGCAGCGAAGATAAAAGTTTATTCAACAACGTATTCGATCGATTCTCTCAGCACTTACTATTATCTCTAACGTGTGGAAGGAAGGCCTTACATATGTTTTGCTCGATCAATAAATAGCGTGTCCGTGCGCGTAACGCCCGGATTCGCGTAACGCCCGCCTTTTACTAGGAAAATTAAAGAAAATAAGTAACTTTAAAGCTATATAACTTTTTAATTACTTTTTCTTTTTAAAAGCTTCCTTAACTAAAGTTATAGAGAAAAACTATCTTTATAACTTTAAAATTTTAGTTTTTTAATAATAATTAGTTTAAAGAAAAAAGTATAAAAGTACTAAAACTTAAATCTTTAAAATTAAAAAATAATATTTTTTTAGAAGTAAAGTATACTATTTAGAATATATTTTATGTTAGGTTTTTTCTAATAAAATTATTAACTAGGAAGTTATACTATCTTTTAATCTTTTTTATATAAGAAAATTAGGAAAGATAATATATCTTCTTAAATAGTTATTTTATTAAAAAGAACCTAATATAAAATATATTCTAAATAGTATACTTTACTTCTAAAAAAATATTATTTTTTAATTTTAAAGACTTAAGTTTTAGTACTTTTATACTTTTTTCTTTAAACTAATTATTATTAAAAAACTAAAATTTTAAAGTTATAAAGATAGTTTTTCTTTATAACTTTAGTTAAGGAAGCTTTTAAAAAGAAAAAGTAATTAAAAAGTTATATAGCTTTAAAGTTACTTATTTTCTTTAATTTTCCTAGTAAAAGGCGGGCGTTACGCGAATCCGGGCGTTACGCGCACGGACACGGTATCCCTCAAAATAACAAAAGCGTGCACGCAGAGGAAACTTCGACCACTTCTTTGGAACCGAATTCGTCCGACGAACCACCACCTCGAGCACTGCACATGCACCAAGAGAAGAGCAGCCGAAAAAATTTCCTTTCTGGAATTTTGAATCTCACCCTCCCTCCTGCAAGTGACGGTCAGCATCTTTCCACCAGTGTACTCACGAGCTAGGCGGCTAGGCAGCCATTGCCTACCTACTTAACCCGCGACCTCCGACTTAACACTCATGATACACCACGTCATAGCACAGCGTGGGGGGATGTTTCCAAAGTTATGATTGGGTCGCTCGAGAGCTCGTGAGGGTACCATATGGTACATGGAGGGCTTATAAGCATCCCGCGGGGTAGCAAAAGCCAAGCATCACCCATCAGCCACCAACCATCTCTCGGTCTGACGGCAGCGGAAACCGGACAAACCTACGAATACGAGACAGTTATCTGCTCGAAGAGAGAAGGTACTGTATCCACGCTTGCGGTTCTCCGCTCGGCTCTCTTTCGAACCCGCGAAGACTTGTACACACGCCTGAAGCCTTAGCGGTTTTCGCGAACACACTGCCCCATACACCTCGAAATAGGATCGTCGCTATTTCTGGGGCGCTACTTACAAACGTCTATCGCGATTTGTACTTGGAGTAAGGTTTGCGGGGATCAGCAGAGCTACTGTGGGAAGCTATTGGTGGCTGTGTGAAGGCTGTCTAGTGAAAACGCACTGCGCCTTTTGGCGGTCCGTAAGCGAAGAGTGGGAGCGACGCGGGGTGAATTTCTCGAGGACTTGAGCTGATGCTTGATAATGGGCAATGCATTCATACCTGATTGTCGATCTTATGCCAGACATGGTGTGTTGGAAGCGAAGGTTAAGTAGTCAAGTCGCCGACTTTGTATCTTTCAAAGTCAAATCTACAGAGGCCTTTGGAGCGAATAGAAGAAGAACACATATCAATTAAGCGAAAGTTAAAGGACCATCACTCGGTTATGATATGAGAATGTATTTGCGCTCTACCTCTTCTTTAACTCAAACTTTTGTCTTTGCATGCGGAGATAACGCCAAAGCATTCAAGAGGTATACAAGTACCCTGCAGCGAAGATATTCCATCACTACTTGATTCGTCACCGTACCTTGTATATCACGCATACAGTAAGCACCCGACACTCCGGGCACAGTCTCACGATACCGCACACCATGTCTGCATCCTCCTCAGTCCCAAGGTACCGGT
The DNA here is from genome assembly GCA_010015675.1 of Byssothecium circinans. Classification (NCBI taxonomy): domain Eukaryota; kingdom Fungi; phylum Ascomycota; class Dothideomycetes; order Pleosporales; family Massarinaceae; genus Byssothecium; species Byssothecium circinans. The sequence continues at coordinate 976,924 of ML976991.1, read as the reverse complement.
CAACTATTGCATATTCAAGGAAGGACCCCCTTGGCGTAGCCATACCGAAGAAGTCTCGAACACTGGGCAAGGCACGACAAGTGATCGGTCAATGTACCTGGGCTGCTGACGCTAACGTCGTTTTTTTCCCGCTTTGAGTTGGAAAGGTGTGAATAATCAGGAACATTTGATTAGGAAGCCTACAGCTGCCGCGTGGCCCATAAGCTTATGGTTTCAAGACAAGCTGATTCTGGTGCACGATCCTGTGTTCGAGGAGGGATATTTCGTTCGAAGCTGGAACATTCCCATCTTACTCATGGCGGCACTCCCGCAACGGTTGGCTGCGTTGGGGTGAGAGCTAATGCGTGTTGACAGCGGAAGCTTACCTCGTAGTAAAACGGTGAGTGGAGAGTTGGGGGGCGGCGTGCGTTCAGCTTACGTTTACTCCTACTCTATAAGGCAAGTGTTCCAAAGAGCAATGCGAAACACAGCTGTTGAATCAACTTCTGAAGACGGTGAGGTACGCAACCGCAATGCATCACGTAATCTTCGGTACCAAGTTCTTCAAGGCTATGTTGCGGCGTGGATATACCTTTGGCGGAGTCAAGGGTGCGATTTTGTTACAGCTTCGTAGACTTCCTTATTTTCACATGCTATACTCACATAAGATACTTCATAGTGTTATCGTCTATACCCTGTCGTCGGATAAGTTTACCCGGTACCCGTTATCCGCCGTCTCACCATGAACATGCTCACCTTCGCCTCTCCTGCATCTGCAATCATGCCACAAACTGCAGGGTCGAAGCCCAGAAACATCCAACACCTCAATATCCACGTCTCATATACATAGCACTTTCCGCTCTAGTCCGTGATAAATAACGGATGAGTAAGTCTGCCGTCACAATAACACTTTGTAATCCATCTCTAAGCTCGTCTATGTACTCCCTTCCCAATATGTTCATACCCGAGGCACAGTTTCCTTAACACGCAGATGCAAGCCTGACAACATCCATTCTGTGGTACCACGACAAAGTTCAGGGCACAGCATCCACATGGCGGTGAGGGAGCAGGCTGCGAACTGCTCGCTTAGTCTGCTTACACGACATATTCGTACAGTCTCATGTATCCATAACCCGAACAGGATATGCACTCGTCACCGCCGGGGGTACTTTGTCGTACAAGGTAGAACTGTTGGGGTACCTTTGAGTGACCTGAGGTTTTACGTCCGAGAGAGCTTTTTCACTCCGAAACGGGGCACCGACGAAGCCGACGAGAGTGAGCTAACGATATGGCAGGATGCATTATTAACACCGATATACCGACGTTCTCACGCTGAGAAAGCTGTTGACAGATAAGACGGAAACTGCGGGTCTCGCTAGAAGCAGAATACGTATACGAAGTGACATTGCATCTTCCAAGACGAAAGTACTTCCTCACAAAAGCAGGGTCCTGCATGCCTCCCCATTTTCTCCACTTTTCTATACAACCTCATGCGTATCCCATCGCTTCCAGGCAATCTTCACGGTTTGGCAAAACTGCTGTCAATATCTTCGGCTGTCGCTGTCTGGTGTTACGATTCCATGCCTCGCGTGCCGGTCGTGTAACGGCGCTAGGTTATGCAGCGCGAGATCCATTACAACGTGATCATAGTCCCCACGAGGCGGCCGTTCGTAGTGCAAGAGGACACGAGTCCCAATAGCGCTCGCATGGTTCAGACCCTCGGAGGCACGATGTTGGAGTATACGGCAGAAAGGATCCTGGAAACGCTAGATCATTGGAAGCAGGGTCTGCTGGCATGACGGCTAGACGTTGGTGGGGCTTGGGTGGTAAAGGTAGACTTGGAACGCAAGGGTATGCGACTGTCTTATTGAATGCAGTCTGCAGAGTCATTTCGTCACGAGGTGGTTTCGTCGATAATGCAGTGTCCAAGCAAGATGCATGTGTAGTACAGAGGTAACGAGGGCGCCCCGTGGGTCACCGAAGGGATGGAAGACGTGTACGACGGCAGCGGTGAATGCTCTGATTCCCTCGGAAGTGCTCCCCAAGCTTCGCACTCATGTTCCACATTATGTACCTGTCAACGTAATCTGTGGAGAAGTCGTCCCGTGTTCTGAACAACAAACATGTCCCTTGCAAAAAATAATCTCGGAGCATCGTTTCCCGCGCTTGGAAGACTGGAGAGATCAATAATGTACCACGGTGGATTTTTAGCAGAGCGTACCATCAAACTCAATCTCAGTCGTAATCCTTGCAGTATGTGTTTTGCTCTCGGCAATCTGGTGATAGACGTAGGTCATTATGCAGCTGAGGTTTAATATGCACCAATCCGCGAATCACGTCGAACGCCGCGCCACCGAAAGACCTATCGCTCGGTGTAGTAGGAGGCGATCTCGGGAGGTTGTATAGGAAAAGTATCAGTGCTGTGGTGTTTGCTTCATAGAAGAAAACTATGGTGTAACTTCGGCATCACCCCATCGCGGTGATGTATATAAGGGAAAGTCAAAGCGCTCAGGTTCATGGAGATAAGCGAAAGGTCGCGCGAGAGACATTGAACACCTCCCATGGCTCCGGTGATCCCAGGCATGAGGCTGAGGACGCCTGCCATCCACCATGCTGGAACGTCAGGTACCACACTCTTCTTGTCAACTTCAGACTGGTCTGGTCTGGCCTTCGGGTACGTACCTGTGCACCACAAGCCACAAAGCCACAGAGAATTGAAATCCAGCCGCAACTGTAACCACAACTCATCAGAATCTCAAGGGTTCGCTGTGTACATCGTCATCATTTTTCCTGTGGAACGGTATTCTGATGGTTCCGCACCAAGTGGGTAACCGTTTTCGGGGGCGGCTACCTACACCATCGAATGAGATGACGACGGATCGAATTCTGCGCCCGCTCACGGGAGATAGACCTACGCATTTCACATCTCGGATCGTCCTTTTGTGTTGGCTGTCCCTAGGGAGTGTGGCAGTATACCGACTACATCGAGACGTAATTTCGCGTGGGGCTCTGGAGAATTCGATCCGATCACATGATCGAGGCTCAGATTTGGGGTTTGAGACTTCCAAGGTTCCTGCGTTGGCCACCAATACTCAAGCGCATTCAACAGGGGCGCGGTTCACGTACAGTGGTATCTTTCGCGGCGCCAATATCGGAGGTCCTGCAGTGATAGTCTCATCGCGACTCCGCATACGCCTTCCCGTGGAAGCTGGGAGTATCTGTCGATTTGTTGCAGTTGTACGAGAGTTTCCTATGCTTGTCAACGATGCGGGAAGACCGAACATTCATTAGTCCAGGCTGTTTCATCGGAGAAAATGGCCAGCAAGGTAGTATTTCGCAACCCATCATGACCTTTCCGGGGAGCCTGGAGCGTCAAGCAGGGCCTGAAACTTGAACTTCACGATGAACAGAGCTGAAAATACCAGAATAGCAACACCGGTTGAAGCAGAATGAACACGACTCAGGCATGGACTATTGATTCGGGTTGGTGCCACTGCCTAACTTCATAGTGGCACACCTTGGCGAATCAGTCTAGACGCCGCATTCGTTTTTGCCTTTCGCTACCACAACCGAAGGGTGACGGCTCGGGACGTGACCACCACCGGGATGTTGGATTCCGCTCATGTGGCTGGTGTTTTAGTGCATTTGCCAAGGAGGGGAGCTCGAAAGCAATATCAAGAGGTAGCGACGTGAAGCTTGAAAATATGAGGCAGTAGCGCCCACTGTGCGTTTTGACGAAGCGACTGAGCCTCATGCTCACCATTGCTTTCGACGCCATCTTTTGCGCCGAACTTTAAAATTGCGATGTGAATGGATAGGTTCGTGGTTTGACGTAGCATCATTGCATTTCGAGTTTATGCATCTCAGGGGCAACCGACGAAGTTTCGACAGCACGGAAGAATGCTTGATGTGTTGAAAAAATGGTGGGCACCGCCTTGTGAGTTGTGTGCACATAGTATCGTAGACCGCGCGATGACATCCATGAGGAGTGGTGGTGTTGAGAAGAGGTCCCGTCTCCAGATGAGCTGGTGATGTTGCCTTGCTCGCCTTTGGAGTTTAAATGTGCTGAAACTAGTATAGAAAGCTCTGTCATGAGTGAATAATTGAGAGGGGGTTACGCGTGGTTGAGTTGTCGATCGAAAGAAGTCTCCGCAATTTGCTGCAAGCGGAGCTCTACCGTCTTTGAATCATAGAAGGTCGTAGCTGTATGTATAGCTTCATTCGGATTCCGCTCGTATAGTGGTTCTGTCTGTGTGAGTTCCATCGTGCGTTTCGTTAAGGGAATCACTTATGGGCGCGGGATGCGAAGCGGAGGTCTTTCTCTCTATGCAGCATCCTGAGAACCAAATGGTTATCGGATAATTCATCTGACTGAATGGTATGGTATATAAAGAGGTTGAATAGGTCGGTCGGAGATATCAAGGATCGTTACGTCACTGTAGGTAGGATCAGCCAAAGTGACTACGACTCTATCTCACAGAATGATTGTTAGCGATGACAATGAGAACACTGACCAGCCAAAGGGGACAGAATTTTCCGTGACACAACGAACTGTATAGTGGAGAAGATGCTAGTTTGGTGTAGTATTGTGGGAGGGACTAGCTAATGTGTATTCGCAGTTGCAGAGATGCTAGGCCCACGGGGTTGGGTGTATTCCGCTGTCAACCATGGATACAAACCGCTAGCAGCCCAGAAGGAATAGAACCATGGTTCCAGAGGGTTGACGTTTACCATACTGACGGTAGTGCTCCCAGAATTAGAGTGAGATGCAGAGCGTGCTGAAGCCAAGCCAGTGAAGAGTTTTTCTTGATCGGCGATACCTGGCATGCAGGATTTTTATTAGAGTATAGGATGAGCTCGTGGGCATCGGCAAAGTTTGGAAGAAAGGATTGAGACCAAGCTTCGATAGATCAATGCAGAATGGCTCACCAGCTAACCTTGTAAGCTCTACGCGGAGTGTGGGTACACCTGCAGAGGGATTTAGAGATACCGATGATACGACATTTATCATGACAGATATCACCCCACCTTATTTGGTCTGATGGGAACGTTTTGTATGGGCGAGGCGTTGTGGTGATCGTCGTGGTATAGTCGGTCGGGGTAAAACAATGAAGTAAAACGACCGGTTAGTCTGGGGGGCCGGCTGAGCTAATAAAGCTTGGCACGAAACAACGCACTGACCCAACCCGGTGGAAGGGGAGACGCGACCATCTTCACCACTCGTATCTACCCATCAACCCGGCCATCGCAACATCGCCACCGTCAGCAAGTCGACAGCAATCGCATCTTTCGAAAAGCATGGAACCCGTATCAAAGTTTTCCATGGAGCTTTTGGAATGGCTCCTGGTTCCGCCCTCCCACCATGCATACCATGGTATCTACTTCCGCTCCGCTGAGGGTGGCAGTGACCTTCCGTATTCTAACCCTCAGTGCCACCTACGGTGGCTTAGCCGCATCAGCGTTACTCGGGCCTGCCGGGCACCCGTTTGCTCTGACAACATCATCTTCTGGACCTCGCCGCCCAAGCCGTCGTCTCGTCTGATGGATGATGACCCACGGCTCTCCAAAGGCCAGGGTCCTGTCAAGACCTTGTAGCGGGGCAGAGATATGCAGCCTTTTCAGCTTGTGGGAATCCATACGCCTACCGCGGTTCTCAGGCACGCTCGGATTGTTGACGATGTACCCGGTGTGGGGAAGACCGACGACTCGGACTGAAGCGAATCGTGACCGTCCCAGTATTGGCAGTTTAGCGTTGCCTCGATTCCTCGCCTCGCCGAAACCTCCTGTGGCTCTGTCCCTCGTTTAGCATGGCTTCGGTCGCATTGTTGGTTCACCACGCTTTGATTCATGGCGTCATCAGCATCGAGAGCATCAACTTCTCGCCAGCTCTGTGCGCTAGTCAAACGCGAGAAACATACGCTCGAATGGAAGAAGAAGGCCCGCGCCTTCGCCGCACTCGTACCCGAATCATCCCAAAGCGGCTCTTCTTCCCATGAGTTCCTGCTAGGGCACGGCCACGCTAACTACATCAGGCCTGCCTCACGGGTTTGAAACATCCCGTCAGGCTATCTGGACTATTGTCCCTAGCACCTTATCCAAGCTCCAAGCGAAAAGCTGCTGACAGCACGGTCATTGATGGCATTCATACGGATCTGTTGTTATTACTGGATTACCAAGGACATTGGCGTCTGCGGCCATAATCTGTGTGTTTTTGTAATCCCTAGAAATCCAGCATCTTAGTTCAAGATCCCCTGACTATGGAGCCGACTATTGATGACTCACTACGACGTTATGTTTGCAAACAATGAAGCATCTATGAAATTATAGAGCAGTGCGTTCAACATGAAAAGACTGAAGATCCTCGTGCTGCATAGTGCAACTCTGTAGCGCAAGGTCTGTTCGAGCCGAAGCCTCAAGTAATTCACTCCTGGAGTCCTGGTCCATGGCTCACAACCACCTCACCTTTCTCAATACATCCCTGATCAGCACCAGCCTATTCCTTATCTCGTCTGAATTCCACGATTAGCTGACATAACTGACAGGACGACACGGACTCTATACCCACCCCGGCTCATGGGGACCCGACTAGTCAATCCGAACTTCGAGACAGCGCCTTGACACCACGATTCTGCAACGTCTCACCCCTGACGTGCTTGACGCATGGCTCGCATGCTCGATATCTCATCAGCAGCTGGGTCTCTTTAGCGTGCATCCTCTAACTATAGCCAGGGGGGCTCAGACGGAGGGAGCCCGGACCATGCACGCCATCCACCCTCGGAATCATGGCACTGCCAACCAGGAAAGGATGCTCCACTTTGGTTTTCACGTCCATATGTTGCTGCTGTACATGGTTCAGCAGTGCGTGAAGCCACCAGTGCTCGCGCAGATCCGATACGCACAGTGCACTTGTCATCATACCCTCTTGCTCGCCTGCCTACAAATATTAAGGCCCCGCCAATCTCTCAATTGTCATTCAATACATTCACTCTCCTGGGTCTTCTCTTCTACTTCATATCAAGTGCTTCTTCCATTCTCTTGGACAAGCAGATCGGCACTTACCTTCCTCCAATATACACTCGTACCCTTTCGACAAGGTACCACTTTCCCCCGACCCCTTATCCTTCGATCAGAAGCATCTCTAGTCGCCGCAATCGACTACCTGCTTCTATATCCTAACACTTCTACCCAACACATCATCGTATCCACGGAGAACTACCGCCATCATGAATGTCCTCATCTTTGGAGATCAGACTGCCAACCAGTATCCGCTTTTGCGGAAGGCTTGCACCTGGAAAAGCAATGCGTTGCTGACCAAATTTTTGGAACGCTCCAGCGTCGCCCTTCGGGAGGAGGTTCAGAGGCTGCCACGACCGCAACGTGAGCAGATTCCGGACTTCCTCACCATGAATGACCTGATGGACCAGTACTATGCCAAGGGAGTCAAGATCACTGAGATGGAGAGCTGCATGGTCACGATAGCCCAACTGGCGCACTACATTGGGTAAGTTTTCCTAAGCACGATCTGAACTGAGCTAACTTGCGCAGATATTACGGTGAGAATCCGACAAAAGTACCCAACCTCGCAAATACGAGGGTGCTCGGTTTGTGCACTGGACTGCTTGCTGGTTCTGTTGTGGCTTCGGCGAAGACTTTGGACGAACTGCTACCGCTTGCCGTCCAAGCCGTCCGGATTGCATTCCGTGCTGGAAGTTGCGTCGGTGCGGCAAAGCATGCTCTTGAGCAATCTGCCAACGCAAAGGAGAGCTGGTCCACCATCGTCACCGGTATCTCTGAGAGCGCCGCGAAGAGTGCCATTGCCGAGTTCCACGACGAGCGAAATATCTCGGTTTCAGCCCAGGCATACGTTAGCGCTGTTAGCGTTATGGCCCTTACCATCAGCGGTCCCCCATCTACAATCAAACGCCTCTTTGGAGAATCCGATGCCTTCAAGAACCTCACCCGCGTCCCTATCACAGTTTATGCTCCTTACCACGCGCCTCATCTTTATGGGCAAGCCGATATCGATCGCATTCTTGAGGGAAAGACCGCCGAGCTTCTCAAAGCCCATCGCCCAGTGGCTCTGATCCACTCTGCTCTGGATGGAAAGTGCCATACCGCCACCAACACGTACGAGCTCCTCCAGAAAGCCTTGAGCGAAATGCTCCTTCAGCCTGTTCGCTGGGACAATCTGTTGGAGGAAGCTGTTTCACAGATCACATCTGTTAGCAATGCCGAATGCCCTGTGTACGCTATCGGCGTCACCAACGTTGCGACCAGCCTTGCGTCTGCTCTGAAGGCTGGCGGCCAGGCCGCTGTTCCAATCTACGACCACACATCCTGGACTCTGAAAGACGAACACTCCCAAGGTCACACCCAGAGCGACAAGGTTGCCATTGTTGGTATGTCTGGTCGTTTCCCAGGAGCTGCGACTCACGAAAAGCTATGGGAGCTTCTTGAGAAGGGCCTCGATGTTCATCGTGAGGTGCCATCTGATCGCTTCGATGCCCAAGCCCATTGTGATCCCACCGGCAAGGGAAAGAACAAGAGTCATACACCCTATGGCTGTTTCATTGATGAGCCGGGCCTATTCGATCCCCGCTTCTTCAACATGTCTCCCCGTGAGGCTGCTCAGACAGACCCCATGGGTCGACTGGCACTTACCACGGCTTACGAGGCTTTGGAGATGTCTGGATATGTTCCCAACCGCACTCCCTCCACCAAGCTGCACCGTATCGGTACCTTCTACGGCCAGACTTCGGACGATTGGCGTGAGATCAATGCTGCTGAGAACGTAGACACCTACTTCATCACCGGTGGTGTGCGTGCCTTTGCACCTGGTAGGATCAACTACTACTTCAAGTTCTCTGGCCCATCCTACAGCATCGACACTGCCTGCTCGTCGTCTCTTGCCGCTATTCAGCTCGCCTGCACTTCTCTTTGGGCAGGAGACTGCGACACAGCCTGCGCAGGTGGTCTGAACGTCCTGACCAATCCCGACATTTTTGCTGGCCTCAGCAAGGGTCAGTTCTTGTCCAAGACCGGTAGCTGCAAAACCTACGACAACGATGCCGACGGCTACTGCCGTGGTGACGGTTGCGGCACTGTCATTCTCAAGCGTTACGAAGACGCCATCGCCGACAAGGATAACATCCTAGGCTGCATTCTCGGTGCTGCCACCAACCACAGCGCCGAGGCCGTCTCCATTACGCATCCCCACGCCGGCGCTCAGGAGTACCTCTATAAAAAGGTCCTCGCCAACGCTGGTATCGATGCTCATGACATCAGCTATGTTGAGATGCATGGCACTGGCACCCAAGCTGGTGATGGCATTGAGATGACTTCCGTTACGAACGCATTTGCTCCCCGCGACCGTCAACGCCGCCCTGACCAGACCCTTCACTTGGGTGCTATCAAGGCCAACATTGGCCATGGCGAGGCTGCCTCTGGCATCAACTCCTTAGTGAAGGTTCTCATGATGTTGAAGAAAAACGCTATCCCTGCCAACGTTGGCATCAAGGGCGTGATGAACAAGACGTTCCCCAAGGACTTGCTCCAGCGCAACGTCCACATCGAGACCACGCAGGTTCCCTTCCCTCGTAAGGGTGCTGAGAAGCGTAAGCTCTTCCTCAACAATTTCTCTGCAGCTGGTGGCAATACCGCCCTCGTTCTGGAGGACGGTCCCCTGCACGAAGCTCCCACTGCTGTCGACCCCAGGGGTATGCACACTGTGACTGTTTCTGCTCGATCGATCGCTTCTTTGAAGACCAACATTAACAATCTTCTCCAATTCCTCGACGAGAATCCCGAGACTACACTACCGAGCTTGGCCTACACCACCACTGCCCGTCGCATCCAGCACAACTACCGGGTTGCTATCTGCGTCGATGACATGTCCAAGGTGAAGGGAGCTCTCCAGGCACAGCTCAAGGACACTTACAGCCCCATCGCCATGGTGCCCACCAAAACTGCCTTCACTTTCACTGGCCAAGGGTCGCAGTACACTGCCCTCGGCAAGAAGCTTTACGAGGAGCTCGGCAGCTTCAAGGCGGATATCGATCAACTCAACAACCTCGCTCGCCTGCACTCGCTACCTTCCTTCATTCCCCTTCTGGACGGTACCGATGTGGCGACCCTCTCCCCGGTGGTTGTTCAGCTTGGTATGGCTTGTATCCAGGTCGCTCTCTCCCGCATGTGGGCTTCATGGGGCGTCAAGCCAACAGCTGTCATTGGACATAGCTTGGGCGAGTATGCAGCTCTTCAGGTTGCTGGCGTTCTCTCCGCCAGTGACATGATCTTGCTCGTCGGTCGCCGTGCTCAGATTCTCGAGCAAGAGTGCACTGCCAACACCCACGGCATGCTTGCTGTCAAGGGCAGTGCCGCTGCGATCAGCGAGGCGCTTGGCGACAAGATGACCGAAATTGCCTGCATGAATGGACCGGAGGAGACTGTTCTCTGCGGCACTGTGGGCGTCGTTGAGTCAACGAGCGAGCTTCTTTCTTCAAAGGGATTCAAGGCTACCAAGCTTAATGTGCCTTTCGCTTTCCACTCCGCTCAAGTCGAGCCTATCCTCGAGAAGTTCAAGACTGCGGCTGCTTCTGTTGTTTTCAAGAAGCCTGAAGTCCCTGTGCTCTCTCCTCTGACTGGCGAGGTCATTCGCGAAGCTGGTATCATTGGGCCTGACTACCTTGCTCGCCATGCACGCGAAACTGTCAATTTCTTCAGCGCTCTCGACGCCGGCAAGACTGAGAAGGTCTTCGATGAGAAGACTGCCTGGGTCGAGATTGGTGCTCATCCGGTTTGCAGTGGCATGGTCAAGTCTTCCCTTGGAAGCTCGCCCTGCACCGCCGGCTCGCTCCGTCGCAATGAAGATCCTTGGAAGACGCTTTCCAACAGCATCTCAACTCTCTACCTAGCGGGTGTCTACATCGACTTTAATGAGTACCACAAACACTTCAACGACGCGCATGAGCTTCTCACGCTCCCCACCTACTCATTCGACAGCAAGAAGTACTGGCTCGACTATCACAACAACTGGACTCTCAGCAAAGGTGAAGCGCCTCGTGTTGCTGAGCCTAAGGCTATTGAGGCTCCTCAGCCAATGCAGTCAAAGCTTTCGACCACATCTTGCCATCGCATTGTTCGCGAGACGCTGCACGCCAACTCTGGTACTGTTGTTGTCCAGTCTGATATCTCTGATCCCAAGCTCAAGGCTACCATCAGCGGCCATCAGATGAATGGCAACCCCTTCTGCCCATCATCTCTCTACGCAGATCAAGCCATGACCATCGCGGATTACCTATACAAGCAGCTGCGCCCGAATCTACCGACCCCTGGCTTGAACGTTTGTGCCATGGAAGTTACCAAGGGTTTGATGCCACAATACCCTCCTCCTCCAGCTGGCCAGCACCTGCAGATCGAGGCTACAGCTGACCTTGAGACTAACAAGGTCGAGCTTAAGTACCGCACTGTCACTGCTGATGGCTCCAAGGTGCTTGCCGAGCATGCTTTTGGATGCGTCAAGTATGAGGATGTCAACGCCTGGAAGGAGGAATGGGCCCGCACCCAGTACATGGTTCAGGCCCAGATCGACATGCTCACACAGAAGCTGCAGACGGGCGCTGCTCATAAGGTCCTTCGCGGTATGGCTTACAAGCTGTTCAAGGCTCTTGTCTCATATGCCGACAACTACCGCGGTATGGAGGAGGTCATCCTTGATGGAAAGACGACCGAAGCCACCGCTTCTGTCAAGTTCCAGACCACTTCCGCTGATGGTGAGTTCTTCTGCTCGCCATACTGGATCGACAGCTTGGCCCACCTTTCGGGTTTCATCGTCAACGCTTCGGATCATCTTGACTCGGATGATTCAGTGTACATTTCGCACGGGTGGGGCTCCATCAGGATCTCCAAGCAATTGTCGCCAGAGAAGAAGTACCGTTCCTACGTGCGCATGCAGCCTGCTCCAAAGAACATTTCTGTCGGCGATGTGTACATCTTGGAGGATGGCGAGGTTATCGGCATGGTCCTAGGTCTGAAGTTCCAGAACATCCCCCGCCGCACCTTCAACTTCATGCTGCCGCCTCCTAGTGCCACAAAGGCTGCTCCTGCTTCTGCGGCGAAGCATGCTCCTGCCAAATCACTTGCTCCTGCGCCCGTCAAGGTCTCCCCCAAGCCTGCTGCAAAGGCGCCAAAGACCGCCAAAGTTGATCTTCGCCCCAAGGCATCTGCCAACTCCATGGTCTCTCGTGTCATGAAGATCATCGCCGAGGAGACTGATGTCGACATGACTGAGCTTGTCGATGATGCCGCCTTCGAGAACCTTGGAGTCGACTCTCTCATGTCCCTCACTATCTCTGCCAAGTTCCGCGAGGACCTCGATATGGAAATCAGCTCGACCTTGTTCACCGACTACGCAACGGTTGGTGAGATGAAGAAGTTTTTCGCCCAGTACGATGGTGGCGCGGTTGTTGTCGAGGATGATGCTGAGTCTGACACTACCGAAGATAGTGGCGACCTCTCCACCCCGTACGCAGCTGGTGACAATAGCACTCCAGCGAGCTCCGCTCCTAGCGTCTCTAGTAAGGAGGATGTTGATATCAAGGTCACTGAGACGCATCAAGTCGTTGATGGTGCTCCTAGCCTAGCTCGCAAGATCGTTGCAGAGGAGATGGGTGTTGATGTTTCCGAGATTACTGACAAGCTGGATCTGTCCGAGATGGGTATGGACTCTCTGATGAGCTTGACCATCCTCGGTGCTCTCCGCGAACAGACCGGCATCGACCTCCCTTCGACCTTCCTTGTGACCAATGTCACGATCGAGGATATTGAGAACGAGCTCGGCATGCGTCCCAAACCCCAGGAGAAGATCAACGTTTCCGCCACAGTCACTATTAAACCGACCAAGCCGGCTAAGAATGCTCCTCAACTCTCTGAGGTGAACAAGAAGCTAGCCAAGGTTGTCGATGTTTCCAACTTGCCTCCTGCGACTTCGGTGCTTCTCCAAGGCAACGCCAAAACGGCTACGAAAAAGTTCTTCCTCGTTCCCGATGGCTCTGGCAGCGCAACCTCCTACATCTCTATCCCCAACATCTCCAAGGACTTGGCTGTCTACGGATTGAACTGCCCGTTCATGAAGCAGCCAGAGAAGTGGACTTCTGGTGTTGAGGGTGTTTCCACTCTCTTCCTTACCGAGATCAAGCGCCGTCAACCCAAGGGCCCCTATCTCATCGGTGGATGGTCTGCCGGTGGTGTCATGGCCTACGAAGTGACACAGCAACTCGTCAACGCCGGTGAAAAGGTCGAAAGCCTCGTCCTCATCGATGCGCCCTGCCCCGTCTCTCTCGACCCTCTTCCCGCCCGCCTCCACATTTTCTTTGACCAAATAGGTCTCCTCGGCACCGGCAAGCCCGGCGGTACTCCGTCTTGGCTCCTGCCTCACTTCGCCGCCGCCATCAAGAATCTGAAGGAATACGACCCGACCCCTATGGATCCCAAGCTCGCACCCCCGGTCCTTGCTATCTGGTGCACGGATGGTGTGTGCCCCAACCCCGATGACCCGCGCCCTCCCCCAGGCGAGGGTGAGGACCCGGCTCCTATGAAATGGCTGCTCAACAACCGCACCGTCTTCGACGACAATGGCTGGGCTCAGCTGTTGCCTAAGGAGAACTTTGAGTATGCCGTCATGGGTGGCAACCACTTCACCATGATGAAGGGTGAACACGTAAGTCTTTCCCACCCCACACCTTCTCTCGATCAGTTACTAACATTCCCCCAGGGTGTTACATTGGGCAAGCTCATCCAGAAGGGCCTGAAGCTATGAGCGATGAATGACGCAGACTGTGCAATCGTTTCTTTTCTCATCTTTTTCTTTTATCTAGACAGCAAGCATGCATTTCCTTTGTTCAAGCGTTGAACTTTGGGGATGTTGGCGTTTGGGATTCACCTCCGACATTGCATTAATCCTAATCCACCAGTCGTTTCTTAGGCGTTTCCGCGGTTTGGGTCTAGGTTTTCAATTGGGATAGAGAGCGGCGTTTCTAGTTGGGTTTTTGGCAAATTTGTTTTCATGTTACCCTCACGACTGATACTTTTTCCTTATATATATATGTCCTGCTCGGGGCATTGCCTGAATTGCGGCGGGCTTTGTCTTTGAGTAATGTACATTCGATACAAATAGATTTTCTTAAGAACTTATGGTCCTGAGTGCTTTTTCTTTTGTACTTGTTGGTTTGTATTCTTCATGCACCTCTCCTTTCCCTCTCCTTTCCCTCTCCTTTCCCTCTCCTTTCCCTCTCCTTTCCCTCTCCT
>ML976991.1:845016-962621 GCA_010015675.1 Byssothecium circinans | reverse complement strand
CCTCTCCTTTCCCTCTCCTTTCCCTCTCCTTTCCCTCTCCTTTCCCTCTCCTTTCCCTCTCCTCTCTATCCCCTTAATAACTTACCTTACACTACAAACTAACACTAGCGCCGAAGTATTTACCACGCTCCACCAAACACCCAAATTAAAAACCGCGTGGCCACACCTTCGCCGCACTATTGTATTTTCCCACGTTTCCCTCCTAGCCTTCCGCGAAACCGATATACCTACACCTGCAGCTACACTCTAGTTGCATCTCTGCATTCGCCGGATCTATACTATACGATCCTGCAGCTACGCATAGTGTACCATTCTTGATCCAGGTCTTAACTATTGAAGGCGTGCGTCTGAGCACCCGCGGAGCAACCCCGCGGAGCAAAAGTTGGATGCGTTGGTACTGGGACACTAGAACACTTCGATGAACTAGGTCGTTCAACGCTGATGCTATAGTGATGCGAGGTAGGGGTGAGCATGTGAAAGAGTACAGTGTTGGATTTGAACAAAGTTAATCGGCGGTGATTCTCAGTAGTTATTTAACAGCCACTGATCTCCTATGTGTGTTCGTTTTGTTCTACTATGGACTTACAAGTTGAGTACCATTACTGCAGTGGGAAAGTGCAGGATAGCTCGCAGCGGAGTATCATGCTACCTCACTCCGTAATCTCGCTCAAAGCAGCTATCATGGACTCACTTCCACCGACAAAAAATGGGAGACTCGCTAATTTCTGCTTTGGGAAGTAAATAAGCTAACTGCCAACGTCCACTCCCGCAAGACTAGTTTTTGCAACCGCGTGGCGCACCCACAACCTATAGATTCAACGCCGCTCCATATACATGTGAAAAATATGCCATTATCTGATATACGTCATAGATATAGAGGCTGCAGTAACTGCACATGCAAGACCACCACGGTTAATTTGGTGCAGAAGGAGGAGGTGCAAGCGCAGAGGCTGAAATAAGCCAACGCACGGCTGGGGCTGACTGGCTTGCGAGCTAGCAGCAGAGGAACCGGATTCAACCATGTCCATAGTACCCGGCGTATGTTGAGCGAACAGCGTATGATGACTGAGTTGTGTATCGAAAACCAGATGTGCGAAGATGGGAACGTCGTCGACCTTGCCACGACCTTTGAGTGGGAACTGTGCTCAGATCGAGAGCATGTGCGGTTGTACCATCTTTGCAGCTGATTGAGATTGACAGCCGAACAGCAAGTTCAACATGCCTTTGTTGATACGGTAAGATGCAGCCAAGACCTGGCTCATACGGCAGCAGGGATATCCGGATGGTTCCCGTTGATCGCCGCTGCTGATCAACGTGCTCATCCCGGGAGTCGGGTGCCGGCTGACGAGATAAGTCTCACCTTATCACATTGCCCGAAGGGGAAGTTCTTGTTCTAACGTTAGGGGGCTTGCAATTTGGTTGCTGAAGCTGTCGATCGGGATAATCAATCGTTAAGCGTCAGAACTTGTATCAGCTCTTCCAGACGCAAGCCATAGCGTGAGAAATCACCGTACTGAATGAGAAGATTACGAACATGGTGAGACGATACAGACACGCCGGAATGTTGACCGTAGCTACGCATGCTGCACATGTGAATTCTGACTGAGATGCGTCATTGCACATTCAGCATAAGCGGTTGCTGATGCGTTGGCGAAAAGTTCGCGTTGGCGTGGTCGGCGAGATGGATGAGCTGAATTGATCTTCGCCTGCTGAAATGCTTGAGGTGTTCGGTCGGTGTGGTCGGCGAGCTGGACGAGCGGACGTTTGCCTGCGGCTATCTTCGAAGTGTTCGGTGTGTGGAGAAGCCGAAGCCGATGGTCATTGATGGTCATTGTAAGATGCAGGTTGCATGAGGCTGAATTAGGTGCTTGATGCACCGTAGCTGCAGCTTACTGATAGGGTATCCTGTTAACGGCTCAAGGTCTAGCGCTGATGCTGTTCGGGTCCCAGGCCTTGAGACAGTTTCCCGATAGGAGTATATGGCTTGGCTTTCGCTTGATACAAGATGCCCAGGCGACGTGGCATCCGGATAACGTTGAGATGCACGGCTGAAGATGAGGAGAAATTGGGCGGTGGATTTCGATAAAAGATGCATAAGTGGGACTTCTCGTACTCGTTTGGATGAGGAGCGACACATAAACCATTGGACAGGTGCGCAGATCGATAAGGTGCCGAGACATGATAGTGGTGGTGGTCGTGAGATGACGATGTTGGTGCAAGGCTGTTCCGGATGAAAAGGGAGGGTGAATCTTAGGGAACGACGGAGGAGCGGCGGCAGCGGAGCGGAGCGGGGTATAGCGGGGGCGGAAAGATATCTTGGCATACGCCCCGCCTTCCATGACTAAGCAACAACTTTCGAAGATCATACGGCACATTCAACGTCGAAAGCTACAGTTTGCGCGGCTTCTTGCGCACCTAGACAAGCTTCGCAATGGCTTCCTCTCTAAAGCTCACAAGGTACCGCCTCTCTACGCCTCTCCGAAAATCACCCTAACATCACCACAGCAAAGATGGCGCCACAAACCCCCGCGGCATCCCTGTCGCGCCCTTCGTCGACCGAGTGGAAGACTACGTGACCAACCGCTCTGAAGTCGAGAGCACAATGAACAGCTTCAAAGAGATGATCTCGTACGAAATTTCCACCCAGATCCCATGCTCAAGCGGCCCCGAAGATTCACAGTTAGTTTAGGAAATACCAGTTCATGGAAGCCAACACCCAGCGTCGCGCCTCCGGACTCCAAGACAAAATCCCCGACATCAAAAAGACGCTAGAAACAGTGCGCTTCCTAAAAGCGCGAAAGGCACGCAATTCCCCCTCCCCATCACATCCCAACCCTCCAAAACTAACCCCAGACCCGCTCGATAGACGAACGCCGCCCCCATCGAAACCACCTTCGAGCTCAACGAGACGCTCTTCGCAAAAGCGGAAGTCCCCCCCACCGACGAAGTCTACCTCTGGCTCGGTGCAAACGTGATGCTCGCATACTCGGTCCCGGAAGCCGAGGAACTGCTGAGCTCGAAGCTGGAGACGGCGAGGCACAGTCTGGCGACTTGTCAGGAGGATATGGAGTTTTTGAGAGAGCAGATTACGACGTTGGAGGTTGCGTTTGCGAGGGTGTATAATTGGGATGTTGCGCAGAGGAGGAAGGAGAGGGAGGCGGGGGAATCGATAGAGGGGAAGAAGGGGACGTCGCCGGGGGGTTAGGGAGGGGTTGAGGGTTGGACTGGAGAAGGGGGATGTTTGGGATGGGTATGGCTAGGACGGTGAGGGTTTTTTCTATCCGCTTATTAGCAGAGTGGAATCTCGAATCCTTGTGAGTCACTTGTGCTTCGGCTCTGGCAGTGAGCCTATTGCAGAAGCTATGAGGGGGAAGTGCGAGATCTGTCTATATGCTTGATCACTAAATCCCGGCCTTGGAGCCCTGGACCGTCTTATAAGACGTGTACCATATGTAACCTCCCAATTTTACTCCACAATCCTTGCTCAAGCTCTAAATAGTAACTCTACCCTAGTCACACAGATAGATTCCAAACCCTGCCAACAACCCCTCATTACACCAACACTCAAACACCACATCTCTACCAGCAAAACTCCACCGCACCCTCACTTCAGTGCCCAAATGTCTTCCTTCTCAACCCTACACCCTCTCTCCCTACACTTCCCCACCGCCCTTATCTCGCATTCCCTGCGCACCCACCCGCAGCATCCGCAACCATCCCGTTAGCAGTCTCCGCGCCAGTATTCCCCTCTGCTAACCTTCCACTCCCAGGCTAGTACAGACGCATGCGCGCAAACATGCCGGGTGGGATATCGTTGTCGATGTGGACTTCGTGGCTAGACGGAAAAGGTTGTGAGGAAGTCAGGACGTATTAAGAGTAAAACGTACGTATCAAGACCACGTTTCATATCTCTTTTCGAATCTTCATAGCGCCGTGTCTTTTTCATTGCCTTGTGAAGGCTAGGGAATGGAGAACCATGAAACTCGAACTCGGTAGGAGCAAAGATGGACTTTTAGAAAAATAAAATACTAATCGTTCACAACGCCAAATACTCCACGCTATGAAAAAGTCAAGCACGAACTCCAAACCACGTCATCCCCAAACACTCCACCACTTCATCCCTAAGCGCCTCACCAGCCCCCTCACCACTCAGATCTTCAACCCCTCAAACGCACTCTCCACCTCCCCAACCCCAACCCCGACCTCAACCTCCACCGCAACCTTCCCCCTCCCCTCCTTCCCAGCCCGATACTCCCTCGCCACAACCTCCATAACCCTCCCCATCTTAGTATCCTCGCCCCTCTCCCCCATCTCCCTCTTAACCCTCGCAAAGTTTTCCTTAACAAAGACCTGATACTCGCTCTTCTTCACCTCCCCACCGCCATTCCCATCTGCACCCTTCCCCTTCGCCCCCGCCCCCATCCCCCTCGGCGTCGGTTTCGTCTGCACCAACTTCCCCTTGCACCTTCCACACGAATGCCTTACCGGATCTACAGATTTGCTATGCCGCTTGAATTCATAACCGCAAGCGATGCATTCCCAGACGTACTTGTACTCGATCTTATAGCTATGCTTAGTGGTGACCTCCACGCCCCTGCTGTGCCGAAACGCCGAAGTCACTCTCGCGCCCCAGGACTTGAACTCTGCGCCGTGCGGGTTGTTGCGGACTTCGGAGATCATGAAGGTGGTGAGGTGGCAGTATTCGTGCGCGAGGACGTTGTAGAGACGTTCTTCGTCGTCGATGACTTTCTCCGCGAGCTCGATGGAGCAGTGGTGTCGGATTTCAGTCTTTAGGTCGGAGGGCAAGGGCCCGGTGCGCAGGCGGATTTGTTCGCGCCGCCAGTTTGCGCGGCCAGCGGTCGTTTTGAGGGTGCGGGACCAGATGAGTTTTATGCCGCCTGTGGAGTGCGAGAGTGTGGCTATGTGGCCGTTTGTGATGGTGTTGTCTAGCTCCGTGAGGAAGGCTTCTGCTATGGCGTGTTTGCGGGCGGCGAAGTCTTTTCGTTGGGCGCGTGCGTCGGCTACGTTCGGTGTGCTTGTGTCGGAGGTCGTCTTGCTACTCTTCTTCGTAGGACTTGGGTTTTGAGGCCTGCCCTGCTTCTTCTTTGGTGATGTTGTGGGCGAGGGGATAGATGCGTCACTTTCGCTATCAGAGAGACGGATGCCTTCCATCTGCATCTCTAGCTGCTTGAACAGTTTTTGTTTCCTAGGCGAGAGGAGCGGCTTGGAGGGTGAGTGCTTGTCGTTCCAATCATTCACTACCTCTGGATCCCAAAAGGCATCGATGCTCGGTCGAAGAGCTGGGGCATGGGGAATCTGGGGGTTCTTCTTTGAAGGCGAGACAAGTTTCGAGGGGCTCAGTCGTGCGGGGGGCGTTGTTGGGCGGGAGATCGGGGGCGCTTTGCGAGGGGAGCGTTGTTTGGTTGGCGTTGGTGAACTATACGACGCTCGTCAGTTCGTGCACTAGTCAGACTATGAAGTAACTTACAAGTGAAGCATCGCGCCCGCATCGTTTGAACCGGATGTAGTGGGACGCGAAGAAGCAGCGAACGAAGCCGTGCGTGCTTTTATCGGTGGTGGGAGCACAAACGATGATGGAGGTTCAGGTGAGTCAGTCAAATCGATAACCTCTTGAGCCCAGTTCGAGATCTGACTATGTCCTTTCCGAAAGGGTGGTCGCAGCGAACTGAGCGGAGGAGGCGGCGGCGGCATCTCTGATACTGGCTTTTGTGAAGATGTTCGTAGTTGCAGCTGATATCGTTAGCAAAGCCCGACCAGTCAAATATCACTGTATGTTACTGACCTTGACAACTTCCTCTTCCTCACTATCCTCGTCCTCAGAAGAAGAGATGATACGCCGTCTAGCCTGTGCTCCTCTCTGCCCTCTCCTTACAGTCACCACCGGCTCCTCGTCCTCGTCTTCATCATCACTGTCTTCTCTCCCCATCACCTCTTCACCAATATTCTCCTTATCCTCCCCTTCATCACAAAGAATACTCTTCTCCTCTCCCTCAACCGTGTCCTCCTCAGTATCCAGCACAGTATCTTGCTCCCTCATACTCATCGTACTCATATCCATCTCAATCCCAACTCCAATATCCAACCTCCTCCCCCTCTGCTTCCTCGCGACACTCTTAGCCAACGTCTTAGCATACAACCCACCAGCTCCACCTCCAAAGCTCCCAAACACATCTCCATCACCAGCTCGCGCCCTACCCCGCTCCCTTCTCCTATCTTTCCTATCCGGTGTCGCCGCAAGACTCTCATCACTCAGTTTACGGAGTAGTCGGCTGTTGCTCGCTACGGGTCGGAGTACGCGCTGTTTCCTAACCGGCGAAATCTCTGCATTTGCCTTCGGCACGAGGAACGAGTCCTCGGCATTCTGGGACGAGTATCGCAGCTCGCGGGTCGACGGCGATTCGCGCACGGTTTTAGTTTTCCGTGGGCTGGAACGGGTAGTAGTGCGTGGCGTCGAGGAGGTGGGTGGGATGAATATGGGCGGTTCCGTTGCGGCGCTGGGATTGCGTAGACGAGCCATTGCGGCGGCTGTGGATTCGATTTCGTTGCGATAAAGATGTGCAGCGCAATTGCGTGCCTCAATAATACGGTGAGTGGGTGGTGCAGAACGAGAAGTTCGTTGTCGCTGCATGTTTGTTATTCGTTGTTGGGGCAACGGCTTAGCGTGATGTCGCGTACCATGTATCCAGTTCTGCAGCTCTCGTGGGAAGATGATGTGGGAAAACAAGTTGTTAAATCTCTGGTTATCGTTAGGGCTCGAAGGATCAAGTGAGTATTAGGTATTGGATCCCCCTTAGGTAGGTTTTGCAGAGTATAGTTTTTGGCTTATTTCCTGGAGATATACATGCCCACTGGATGTTATGCACCGATCTATTTGCACAGGCTTTCGCAGTAAGATATTCCAAGGACAGAAGCTGTCAAAACCTCGCATCACCTCCAAAACTTAAGGATAAGATAGATATCAGGCACTAAATCCCCCTTAGATAAGTATTACAGAGTATGCTTTTCATCTGATTTTCCAACGAGGGATTCTCAGTAAAGAAGCTGTCAAAACCTCGTATCCCCCTAAAGCTTGAAGAAAAGATAGGTATTCTACGCTGAATACCCCTTAAACAAGTATCACAGAGTGTATTTTTTAGAATATCTCCCAAGATACACATGTATCGAAAAACAAGCTGTCGCAACCTCGCATCACTTCTAAAGCTCAAGGACTAGCTAGGTATGACGTAGTGAATACCCTTTGGATAAGTTTCGTGGAGTATGGTTTTAAGCTTTTTTCCCCTAAATATACATGCACATCTTCAAATGATTGGATACTTCTACAATAAGTTGAAAAGCGATGGAACAATGGGAATCAAAACATTGCATGCTAAACACCATAAAGTACACGCCAGACCCTGCCTCAGGGAGTCCGGATGATATCAAAGGAAAACTCAAATCCAATTTCCCCCCCATGCTCGTGTCCCTATCGTTCCATCCATCATATGCGCTGGGTAGCCTGGCCTCCTCATATCTACATCCCCAGTAGTTCTTGTCTTGCTCGATAACGTTCTTAGTCGAAGTAAACTTATTTCCTCTGCTTTGCCATGGTGTTAAGTGCACTTCCGTTCTTGAACCACTCGATCTGGCCCTCGTTGAAGGTGTGCGAAAGCTTGATCTCGAAATCCTTGCCACCATCGGCAGGGTGAACAACGAGGGTGATGGGCTTGCCAACGGCGAGCTCGGTGGCACGGATATCGACAGTGTCATTGGGGCCGATCTTATCGTAGTCCTCGGGTTGGGAGAAGGTCAAGGGCAGCATACCCTGCTTCTTCAAGTTGGTCTCGTGCTATGGAGAATCAGCATGTTCGTTGTCCAGTCGGGGAAAAGAGCAAAGACTTACAATACGGGCGAATGATCGGGTGATGATAGCAATACCTCCCAAGTGCCTAGGCTCCAAGGCAGCGTGCTCACGAGAAGAGCCCTCTCCGTAGTTCCAGTCACCAATAACAACCCACTGAATGCCGTTCTTCTTGTATTCACGAGCAACATCGGGGACAGCGCCGTAGCCACCGGTGAGGTTGTTCTTGACCTTGTTGGCCTCGCCGTTCTCAGCGTTGATAGCACCAATCAGCATGTTGTTGGAGATGTTGTCGAGATGGCCACGGTACTTCAACCAGGGACCGGCCATGGAAATGTGATCAGTGGTGGTCTTGCCCTGAGCTTTGATCAAGATGGGCAAGTCTGTGGCATCCTTTCCATCCCAAGCGTTGAAGGGCTCAAGGAGCTGCAGGCGGTCGGAGGTAGGAGAGACAGCGACGTTGACGGAGGCACGGTCTTCAGGAGGAGCCTGGTAGGTGTCCTGTCCTGGGTCGTAGCCCTTGGAGGGTAGACCAACACCTGTCGGAGGCTTGAGCTTGAACTGCTTGCCATCCTTATCCGTTAAACTGTCTTCCAAAGGATTAAAATTAAGTGTACCAGCAATGGTCATGGCGACGACGAGATCGGGAGAGGTGACAAAGGAGTGGGTAGCGGGGTTGGCGTCGTTGCGTCCAGTGAAGTTACGGTTGTACGAGGAAATGATGGAGTTTGGTTCGCCCTTCTTCACGTCACGGCGATCCCATTGACCTGTTCTCGTTAGTATAAACGCTTGACATAATAGGCTAAACCGAACCATGTATTGCTCATCCTGAGGTACTTCAGGTGTCAATACGATGGATGGGAATATCGGGACTGCAGATTCCTGGGGGTACTCACCAATGCAAGGACCACAGGCGTTGGCAAGCACCATGCCGCCGAACTCTTCGAAAGTCTTTAGCTGACCGTCGCGCTCAATCTACATCGCAAAATCAGCAGTGCTTTGGGAATGAAAAGAAGAGTAGCGTACCGTTGCGCGTATTTGCTCCGATCAATTGGAAGTCAGTCTATATCTCTCATACAGTTGGCAAAGTAGATGACTTACCCCGGGGTAACAGTGAACAAAGACTTAGCCTTGACACCGTGGGCCATGGCATCTTCGGCGATGGAGGCGGCACGCGTCATATCCTCATAAGAGGAGTTCGTGCACGAGCCGATGAGGCCGACCTTGAGCTCTTCCGGCCACTTGTTCGCCTTGACGGCCTCCTTGAACTTGCTGATGGGCGTGGCAAGGTCGGGGGTGAAGGGACCGTTGATGTGCGGCTCGAGCTCAGAGAGGTTGAGCTCAATGAGCTGGTCGTATTCGGCACCCTCATCCTCGTGAAGCTCGGCGGTGTATTCGCGGGCAAAGTCACCAATGGCTTGACGCCTGGTGGCCTTGAGGTAGTCGTACATGCGGTCGTTGAAGGGGAACAGCGAGGTTGTGGCACCGATCTCGGCCCCTATTATTGTTAGGACTGTATCTAAAGCGTTACGCTTCAAAGGCTCATACCCATGTTGCAAATCGTTCCCATACCCGTTGCCGACAGAGTCGCGGTACCAGGACCACTAGGTAGGTAAAAGGTCAGCATGTGTTAGTGGACGTCGTCTTGAACGACACCAGATCTTCGAACGAAGCTGTGTGGGTAACAACTTCCATCCAGAATGTACTTACAAGTACTCAACAATCGCGCCTGTGCCTCCTTTGACGGTAAGGAGACCAGCAACCTTGAGGATGATGTCTGGACTCTAGTTAGCTACCTGCTCAATTCGTCTTTGACAGTAGCTCGAGCACCCCGCCATCCTTCGTGTTGAAAAAGCCGCGTGCACTTCTACGTTAAGCTCATCTTAACAAGATTGACAACTGTGCACATAGTATCGAGCCGATTTTGAGCTCTTGTAGCGCGGGCTTTTTCGGGAAACACGGACTCGGGACGACAATCGGAGCTCCACAGCAACCCTAGGAAGGTCGAACAAGGGTATACGTACCTTTGGGAGCAGTCCAGCCAGAGAGCTCACCAGTGAGCTTGACACCAATGATCTTGGGAGCCTTTAGTTCCCAGGGAAGGCCAGCCATGACATCGACGGCATCGGCACTAGAAACTCCATGTCAGCGAGTGTGCTCCGTTTGGAGAAGAAAAGACTAACCCTCCGACACCAATCGCACACATGCCCAGTCCACCCGCATTGGGAGTGTGCGAGTCGGTACCGATCAACAGAGCTCCGGGGAAGGCGTAGTTCTCGAGGACGATCTGATGGATGATACCAGAGCCGGGCTTCCAGAAACCGATGTTGTACTTGGCACAAGATGTGGACAAGAAGTCGTAGACCTCCTTGTTGATGTCGGTAGCGCGAGCCAGATCCTTTTCTCCGCCGACCTGGGCCTCGATCAAGTGATCGCAGTGGACTGTCGTCGGGGTGGCCACTGAGGGTAGGCCGGCCGACATGAACTGCAGAATGGCCATCTGAGCAGTGGCATCCTGGCAAGCTACTCGGTCCGGACGCAGCTTCAGGTAGCTCTTACCGCGCTCAATGTCCTGGTGGTGCGGGTCGTCCAAGTGCGAGTAGAGGATCTTCTCGGCGAAGGTGAGCGGCCGGTTCAATCGGTTGCGCACGATGCCCAGGTTCTCGCTCATCTTCTGGTAGTTGATGTAGTGGCCCTTCTCCCAGTTGGTCATCTCGACCTTCTTGGAGAGCGGCGCATCGCTGACGGTAGCCAATTGCCTGCGCTGGACAAGGCTCTGGCCGAGGCGGCCCAACCGCGCAAACTTCTGCATGGTGGTGGTTGGAATGGGGAGGATGGAGTGGAGAAGAGAGTGATGGAGAGAGGAGGAAAAGAACGTCAGAAGCAAGCTGGCGGCCGATAGCTTGGCTCACTAAGCGGGTTTTGGCTTGTTGTGATTGGACAGGCGATTTCTTTTGAAGACCGAGGTTCTTGTTATGCGGCGGCGGTTTGTTCCCGTGGTCCGTTGGCTTGCATGTGCTTCGCGGTAAATACCTCACTTCAGTCAAAGAGGGGTTTTCAAGTGAAGATGAACCTAACTTGCTGCATCTCAGCACCGTCTTTGGAGGGATTATGTATGCATGAGCGAAGAGCTGTATCGAGAGCGATTGGCATGTCGTCACACGGCCTGTTCGGCTGAGCGCAACCCCCGCAACGCCTCCTGCTTCCTCCAGCGGGCATGATTGGCAGCAGATAACACCCGCACGAACTTGCAAACAGAGTCGTGAATAGCCTCACCGCACTGTACTGCACATTCACCAATTGCCATCTTCAAAAGTGACCTGCAGACACTCTCACTTTGCTTCCTAGCCTAACCTGGTCCGTCATCGCCTCCGCCGCCCGTAAAATTTTTGGCGTCTCCAGACCTTGCTTCCGCTAGCCGAATTTACCGCTCCGTATCCGCGGCCGTACATCCACATTACGCATTTCACAAGCATCAACTCCAGGATACCTAGCTGTGGGCCACGGAAAGCAGTCACAACAGCTCACCATGCCCGCCATCCGTGGCGACAAGTCGAAGAAGAAGACACGCCGTCATACGCGCGACCTCGACCAAATCCACGCCGACCTGCATGACGCAAAGCACCTCGCCCAACACACCGAGTCAAAGGCGATCGAGGACTTGCCTGGCCTGGGACAATGGTACTGCAAGGAGTGCGCGAAGTGGTTTGAGAGCGAGGCAAATTTTGGGGCGCATCAAAAGGGAAAAGTGCACAAGCGGAGGTGGGTTTTTCATTGAGATTCTAGAGTGGGGAGGAGAGAGAGCAATATGCTGATTTGTTTGATACAGGGTCAAGGCACTCCGCGACGAACCATACACGCAAAAGGAGGCGGAGGCAGCCGTGGGATTGAGGACTGACAACGGGACGAGGACAACGGAGCTCATGGAGGTGGATGAAGGTGTGAGGAGGCTTGATGTGGAGGATTGAGGAGTGCGATCGGATTACAGCACACTGGCATGCGATGAAGACAAAGCCGGCTTCCGAGTTTTCTCGAATAGGCGCAGCAGTATAGTCATGTCGGAAAAGTCTGGTAATGCTCTCCAAACTTTAAACCTGGCAAGCGTTCCAACACTTTTTCAGGACTGGATGTTTTACTGCCTGGCTGCCTTATATCTGCCTGCATTGCACGGCGTTCAAAACCATCACGACCAATAGACGGGCACGAAAAAAGTTCAAATGATACCCCAATCAGCCTAGCTGAGAAATACAGAAACCATACCTGACTTCAATCAAATTTCAAAATCTCTAAAGTCTTTCCAATTTTTTTTAAAAATAAACCTACGCTGTGAATTAGGCAGCCACTTCGCTCGCTGCCTGCCCCTGCCTAACCGCTACCTAAACACATGAACACCAAAGCAAGCCCTCCCGAGGTCACAACCAGCTACAAATACCCCCCATGAAAATGCTCCCGCACCACCGATAACACTCACACTTTCAACCTCAACCACCTCCCTCCACAAACCCCCCTCACAACACCAACGACGCAACCCTAACAAAAAACATGTCTTTCAAACAAACCCCCCTCTTCGGCGGCGCAATCACCGTCGACCTCCCCACCGCATACGGCGACACCAGGTACGTACCTTCCTCCCTCCACCTCCACAATACACCTACACACCTCCCCCCTACATAACCTCTATAGCTAACCCGCACGCGCCCGCAGCCAAATCCGCCAGGTCCCCGATCACCAAGAAGTCTTCCTCGACGCCAACGGCTACAGCGGCGCCATCGTCGAGATACTCGAATACGTCGACAAGCCGACGGATGAAGAAGCGCTGCAGTACCATTTCGCGGATCTTGTCGAGGGCACGGGGGATAGTACGGATTTGTTGACTCAGGGGAGGGCTGTGGTGGGGAAGATGCCGTGAGTTTATTTTGATTTTTTCGTTTTTGATTTTTGGAAGATAGGGACTGGATGGAGATGGGGAGGGGAGGTCATGTGGAAGGCTATTCACTGTCGCGAGGTGGAAGGGGTCTTGGCACCCCCCTCCCCCCCCCCTCTCTCTCGCATCTCTCACAACACCCCGACGCACTAAAACACGCCCTAACAAATACCACAGCACCACCCCCGTCCTCACACTCTCCTTCATCCAGACCCCCGGTCCCACCGACCGCCCGGGCCGCAAAACCCCGGACTTCGTCGCCATCCACCTCCTCCTGCTGCGCCTAAAGGAGCAAGGCACCGACATCCTGATCACGATCAACGCCCCGCATTATGCGGGAGAGTACGAGAAGCCCGCGCAAGAGGGCGAGATGACGCAGTTGATGAGGGACGCTGCCGGGGTTAGGGAGCGTGTGTTGGAGAGCTTGGAGGTGAGGGATTGGGGGCTTTTTAGGGGGTAGATGGGTGGGGATGCTGGGGACGATGGGGTGGAGGTTGGCATTGTGGTATGGGTAGTTAGGGATTAGATGATGGACAATTTCCCTTCTGATCCGATATTGGGCTTGTTGGTGGATGCTGATGTCATTTCGAGGCGGCGCTTATGTGTGTAGAATCGAGCAATAGACTTCAGAAGCTCGACGTTTATGGTTCATGATCATGTCAATTGGTAGGGTTGGTTAAAAATACTATACTTGTTACAAGTCCTTGCGATATTCTAGTACCTAAGTAGTAAAATCATGTCAAGCAAGACAAGCAAGAAGCAAATTTACGAGCCCCGCAGCACATATCAAACTTTACAACTTCGATCTCAAAGATCCAACGCCAGCCTTGACCTGCACTCTGCCCGAAGGCTCAGAGTCCACCATAACCACAACACCCTCGTCCGCATTCTTGCCAGGCACTAGTTCAATCTCCTGACAGTCCTCAATGCCAACACCATTCGCAAACTGACTGACCACGAAATCAATCGGTCTTGCTCCAATCACAACCATAGGCGCATGCCATGTGCCTGCCCCATACGTAACACCCTGATTGCCTGTCGCTATGAAAGCGCGAATGTTCTTCAGATCCGGGAGTCCCGGCCCTTTCGGTCTCGCCGAAGGATGTAAGCGCGAGAACTGACTTGGTGGAGGCGCGGCTTCGTTCGTGAACGGTGATGGCCGTGCCTTTGCAAAGATATCCGTGATACTCTTCTGCGTCTTGACCTCTGGCGTCGGATACGGCGGTGGCCGTCCTGTATGCCTTTTCGACGCAGAAGCTGGTAATGTCGGCGCGACAATGACAAGATACTGCGTATGCCTCTCCGTTCCCGACAAGCCCATTGGTATGAATGTTTGCGTCGTAAACGGATGTCTCTCCAGGATCTGCACATCAAACAACTCCCTGTCTAAATTCCCATAATCGTCTTCGTCAAGGTCCAAATCTCCCCAGCTACTTGGCATACTCTGGCTTGGCTCATGCGGTCTCAGATATCTCGGTGCGCAGACGAACATGTTCATGACGGCTTTGGCAGGCTTCTTGCTTGGCGCGAGAGAATAGAGATTGGAGGGATGTGTGACATCGAGAATCTTAAGCGCGGAGCCCTGGTTTGCGGAGACGGCATCTGGAGGTGGGCCGCGTTGCGAGGGTGGAAGTGGAGAGTGGGCGGGGTTCTCGATTACAGTGCCGAATTGGGAGAAGGAGGATTGGGTGAGCAGTTCGACAGGAATACGGATAGAAGGACATGGCATTGAGGGAGACATTTTGGAGAGCGGAGATTCAATTGAGTGAGAGGTGTGGAGGAATACGTGGAATGGACATCTGGAGAGCAGCGGGGAGTTGCATGTGAGCTTGGAGCTTGAACATTGAAGCTCGTGAAGGCAGACTAACCGAGGCGCTAAGATAACGATAAGGAACTACGTCGCATCCTAAGCCCGTGTTGAACGACACGCTACAGAAAGTTAAGATTGTCAACGCTCCACCATGACAGACGATGGAGAGCCTTCATACATCGACTATGAGGCTTTCCTTGATCCAGACTTCTCCGCGACTTCGTTTGCAAACACGCTCGTCCTTGCGACCAACAACCCGTCAGACACCCCGCTCGACCTGTCTACACCCCTCTCCCGCGTACTATTCGACGTCCAAGAGATCGACACACACATCGATACCCTCACCACAAAGTCTGCATTACCGCTGCTAGAACATACAAGGCATCATGCCGAGTCCAGTGGGAAGATATTGAAGGAGGTGGAAGGGCAGGTCGCGAGTTTGACCGAATCCTACAAGACATTGGAGAAGGAGGTCATTGAACGCTATGAAGTCGCTGAGCAAGTTCGCTTGACTGCCGAGAGGCTTGTCCAAACGGTCAAGATTGGAAGAGCTGTGGCCCGCTGCCTGACCCTTGGGAGACAGCTGGAGGTCCGCATGTCTGAGCTGGGAGGAGTAGGCAGTGCAAAGAAGGAGGATCACAGAGCCATGGTGCGGTCGGCAGATACTATTCTGTTATTGCGGCAAATGTTCTTGTCGAATAAACCTGGAGAAGAGGGAGAAGGGTTAGACAAGGTAAACGTAGTCAACACGCTCAAGAACGAGTTAGTAGTACCTGGAGAGAGGAGCATCTCATCAAGGGCACAGCAGGTGGTCAAGGAGTTTTCCATGTCTTCACTACTTACATCCTCCGGGCAGTCATCAGCATCAGCATCCACATTCTCGCAGACTGAAGATACCAAAGCAAGAACGACATCGGCATTGCAGACCCTGTACCTTTTGACACCAACATCCCCCATCACAACAGCCGACAACTTCCAGCCTACGTTGATGCTCAACGCTCTCCAAGACTACCTACAGACACAATTAAAGTCCTCGCTCGCATCACTTGCCCGGGCGCTAGCCACACTGCCTACACTGGATCGGACACTGCTCGAAATCTCGGCCCGTTGTCAGAACATTGTAGCGCTCGAAACATTACTAGAAACGACCAAAGCCCCCTCCCACCCACTACTAAACACCACGACTGCCACCTTCACCGGCGAAAAAGCAACGCCAAACTTCCTGCAGCCGCTCCTTCATGCGCTGGACACTTCGTCGCTGCCGTCGTACTTTTGGAGGACGTTTGCATCGAACATGGCTCCCAGGGTTCAAGACATTATGCATCGCGGTGGGGTTTCTGCAAGGACCCTTCGATCGAACAAGGACAAGGTGCGTGATGCTGTGAGGGAGTGCGTCAATCGAGGTTCTCAGCTACCGGGGGCGAGTTCGAGCCAGGGCCGGACGTTTGCCACGGGGAACTGGGAACGCGAGGCAGCCGTCATGGTTGGGGCAATTGTAGGGCAGATTCGGTAGTCTATTGCAAAGCCTATATGTAGATACTTTGCTTCAGCAAGCGAGAAATTGCGTTCATTCCGAACAGCAGTAAAGCCGAGAACCCTCGAGACTTAAAGACCGGGGTTACCGGGCTTCATGCCTCAGGCCTTTTAGATAATAGAAACACTGGCTCAAAACTTCGGGATGCGGAGAGCAAGCAGAAGTCAAACAGCGGAGAAACCGATAAGATCATTCCGGAGTGGTCTTTATGCGTTACAACGCGTACTGCTTCGGATGTAGCCACGAATAGATGCCCACAGCATCAGAGTGCGTCAGGGAGAGACTGATCCGAATGTGCTTTCCATGATGGCTCGATTGATCCACCAAGAAGTGTGCATGTCGAATGGTTTGTAGAAACGATGAGGATGTGAAGGATGGCGGACTCGTTAGTAGTCGGACTGCGGGCTGAGTGAAGCGAAACGTCTGAGGTGTCAATTCCTGGCAGCGACAAACGGCGACATCATTCACGCGTTTGTGTGTGACATTATTGCAAGCCTCTTCAAGAACGCTCGGCGCACTCGACGTTTGTAAGAGGCTCTGAGGAGCTAAGCACGAGCGGCTAGGAGCGTTGAAGAATATCGCCGCAGCCACCGTCACCAAAGCGCACTTGGCACTAGCGCACGGCCCAAGGCGCGATTGAATCCGAACAACCAGCCAACCAACGTTCGGGACATCTTTCGATACCGGTGCTACTTCCAAGTCACCTTTGCCTTTTCCCTTCCTCTCCTCTTCACCTCCCTCCCGTCTGTTCGCGAGCCTCCGTCCTCCTTTTCTTCCTCCTGCCTGTCCTTCCTTTCTTCTTGTACTTGGTATTGATACGTGTCTTCCTATCGTGTAGTGTCCATCTCGAGCTCCATCGCCCGAGCCGACCAGCATCTTTCTGCCTACATCAGCCGTCCGCGCCTCTGTCTCCTGAACCCCCCGCGTTCGAGCTGGTCAGCGGGACTGCAGGACTCGATTCCACGCAATTAGAAAAAGACCTGCGTATTATCCAATTTACTGTGCGCAAGCCGCTGTGCCTTCGCCCCGAGCACCTGAGACACTAGCTAATCTGCGGCATAGAATACTCCCGACGAAAGCACAGCGCCGCAGCACCAGAACGAGCCATAGCCATGAGCAACATCGCCGCGAACCGGAACAGCACCCCGGAAGGGTCTTCCTCGCTGCGCCCGCCCAATTCGCGCTCCATCGGCGCCGGCCATCACCTGCGAGCCTCCGCCGACATGGGCGGCTTCACCTCGCCGCTCTCCAACCGTGGCATGCGTCCGGCGTCCGAGATCTACTTTGGACGCACCAACACGAACTCGGGGAATCCGGACGAGATGGAGCGTGCCGCTCAGCAGTGGCTCGCCGACATCGACCAATATGAGACTACACTGGAGGAGATGGCCACGGCCACCCTCGACCAAGATTTCAAGGACGAGTTGAGCGCCATCGAGCAGTGGTTCCGCGTGCTCAGCGAGGCCGAGCGGACAGCCGCCCTGTATGCGCTGCTCCAGCAGACGACGCAGGTGCAGATCAGGTTCTTCATCCAGGTGCTCCAGCAGATGTCGAAGAACCTGCCCATGTCTGGTGTTCTGTCTCCCGCCAACTTCGGCGAGAAGGGTGAGCAGCACAACCCGCAACCCGCTCTCAGTGACTTACACATCCAGATCCAATGACACAGAAACTGAGCGACGCCATGAGCAAACTCAGCACCGGCGAGAACCGTCACTCCATGGGTCCTACCGGCCGTCCCCCGCCATCCCCCGGAGCAAAGCGCAACTCCGGCCTCGACTCCACCACCATCAGCCGCATGTTCCCCGACGCCGCCGCGGCTATCGCCAAGCAAAAGGCAGAGTTCACCGACATCACCGGCATGCCTCCCTCGACCCGCAACAGCATCGTTGGCGATCGCAGCTCCCTCGCCGCCCCCTCACTCGGTGGCTTGGACGAAAAGAAGGAGAACCAGGTCCCCGCCTCGCCGTGGGGCGATGGATCGCAGTCTGCAAGCCGCCCCAAGTCGTCTGGTCAGCAGCACCAGCCCATGGGCCAGTTCTCTCAGCCTCCCCCATCTGCTGGTCTTCGCTCTCCGCGTCTGCCCTTGTCCGCTGAGGGTGGAAATGTGCAGACTACGACCTTGAGTGCGCCGAACCAAGATGGGAACATGCCCATGCTCTCACCATCCTATGCCCCTGGCGGAAGCTGGGCGTCTCAACTGAGCACTCCGATGGTCGGCAACTTCCAGCAGAGTCAAACTCAGGCCGACATGGTCGCCAACGCCACTGCTATGAAGCTCGCTGCTCTTTCCACCGTCAACAACCGAATCCAGCTCGATGATGTTCGCAAATACCGCCGTGCTAGGTCGACTGACGGGGGAAATGCCCCTCTTTCTCCTGGTCTCCCTCCAGGATTTGGAAACAATAACTTGGTCATGACGAACGAGTTGGGCCAGTTGCTTACTCCACAGCAGGCAGCCGCGCTCCAAGCGCAACAGCTCGCCGCTATGCAGGGCCGTCGCTCGCGTCCCAACTCGCCGGGTATCGCCATGCAAGGTCAGGGTTTGGGCGCCATGAACTTTGCATCACCGCAAAACAACGGTTTCTTGAGTGCTGATTATGGCACGTCGCCCCTCGTCAACAACAGCTTGGCTGGATTGAACCTCAGTCAATTTGGCATTGGGATGGGTGGTGACGGCCATGGCTACAACGGCGAGGACATTAACCGCGGAAGGTCGCCTCGTGGTCGTCGCGGTAGCTCGAAGCCCCCGGAGGACCCTACCGACCCTGGACTTCTCAGCGACATTCCCAGCTGGCTTAGAAGTCTGCGTCTGCACAAGTACACCGACAACCTCAAAGACCTGAAATGGCAGGAGTTGATCGAGCTTGATGACGAAGGTCTAGACAAGCGCGGTGTCAACGCTTTGGGTGCACGTAGAAAGATGCTAAAGGTTAGATTGACTACACTATATGTAATAGAATCAAGCTAACCTTTCACAGGTCTTCGAACAAGTCAAAGAAGCAAAAGAACACGGCAAGCTCCGGTAGACGTGCCCCGCATCACCAACGTTTTGACCAAGAAAGTTCACGTAAGGAAGTCACGACACTATATGGATGACGAATCTGGCCCGCTAGCCGGTCACAGAATGTTTTTTGCCTAGCATGCACATGATTCGCACATTCATTTCAGTTTTTATCATACTACACGACTGCGCTTCGTATGAGGAAAGAGCCTGCAGGAAGGACTTTTGGAAAAGTTTCCGAGTTTTCGAATCTTCTCTACCCATTTTCTTGGAAATGGAATTGTTGCATGAGATTTTTCTTGGGGGAGGATTTTATACATATTTCAAGCAATTGCTCTGTGCGCTTTTTGTCCCTTTTTATCGCTTTCACTTAGCTGCCTGGGTAGATGGATGTAGGCGGGCGCGTAACGAATGAGATGCTTCCTCGCGGTCTTTTCACACGGCAATTCCCCAGATGTCCGGTCACGAAAATCGCGTGATCTTTCTATCCGTCACTGCATACGTGGTGGCTAATTGACTTATCTTTCACAAATGCAGTGCAGATCATGACCTCGAAGATTTCTGTCTGTTTCACAGATACGAGAAGATGTTTCGAAACGGCGAGAGTGAGGAAGTAGGCGCAGGTACGTGGAGTGTAGGGCGGCAATGAGGCGCTAACAACCAATGAGAGCGCGGGCAGGGTCTATTTTCGAAACATCGAAGATTCGCCTCCCCCCACACAGTCGAGCAATGGAACCGCGGGCTGCCATACAATGGTGAGTACGGTGACATTGTGAAAAGCGTAGCATGGAGGTCCACAATTTTTGTTACAATGAGTGGTTCGCGCCAATCAGATGTGATATCCCAGGGCCCGAGAAACCTCGACCACGTTCGCAGAGCCTGAGTTACTGGGCTAGACGCGCCTGTACATTGTGCACTTCATTTCGTCTCGCACAGTTTACCGAATGAATTCGATAGACGAGTCAAGAAACCTCCATGTTACCGCTGTCTCCGCTTCATCTGTTGGTTAACCGCTGGACAGGCCCATGGCCTTCACCAAACGAAGCTAAGGAAGGTCGTTTGTGACGTGCAGGTTAGGTACGTCTCCTGTCTTATTGTTTCCATTGTGTGTTTATAGTGTTCTTGCGAGATGAATAAAAAAGGGTGGGTCATTGAAACAAAGGAACAGTCGGGCCTCTGTGACCTTTATATTTGATTTCCCTTCTTCATCTTCCTCTTTTGTTGGATTGTCACTTTCGCATCCACACACTCTCTTTCTCTCTCTCTTCGTTGAAGATTTTATTCTACTACTGTTGCTGGTCACAGGCCTCACTTCATTCTTCCAAGAGACTGGTCTCAAATTTTCTTCTTGCTTCGTTCTGTCGACGACTACAACTACAATTACGACCTTATCACGACTACAAGCACACACGACACAACCCACCATCCAACATGCGCTCAAAAATTCTCGCCAGTCTCGCCCTGGCATCTACAGCCTCCGCAGCCTACACCCTCAAAGACGACCTAACCTACAAAAACTTCTTCTCCGCCTTCGACTTCTTCTCCGGCCCCGATCCCACTAACGGCTTCGTACAATACCAAACCCGCGACGCGGCCGTGAAATCCAACCTCGTCGGCTACCTCAACGACACGCAGTCCGTCTTCATGGGCGTCGACCACAGCACCAAAGACCCCAAGGGACGAGCCAGCGTCCGGCTCGAGAGCAAAAAGACCTGGAACCATGGACTCCTGCTCGCCGACATCCGCCACATGCCCGATTCAATCTGCGGCTCATGGCCCGCGTTCTGGATGCTAGGTATGGGGAAAGACGGAAAGGCAGTGTGGCCTTCCGCCGGCGAAATTGATATCCTCGAAGGCGTCAACGCCGAGACTTCAAACGCCGTCACACTGCATACGTCCAGCGGCTGCGCCATCGACAAGAACAACGCTTCTCAGGGCAGCACCGCCGCCGGCTCCCCGGCATTCATGGGCTCCATCACGACGCCGAACTGCGACGTCAAGGCCCAAGGCCAAGGCGACAACGTCGGCTGCTCGATCAAAGCGCCGACGAACCGCGGCCTCGCCACCTACGGCACCGATTTCAACAGCGCGGGCGGCGGTGTCTACGCCACGGAATGGACACCCGAAGGAATCACAGTGTGGTTCCTCCCGCGCAACTCCACCGTCACTCAGAAACTCGCCTCCCCCTCCTCCAACAGCACAGCCCCCGACCCATCTTCCTTCGGCACCCCGCTCGCCAGGTTCTCGGGCACGGGATGCGATTATACCAAGTCCTTCGACAGCCTGAAGATCATCTTCAACACGGCGTTCTGCGGCGATTGGGCGGGGAAGGTGTGGGATGAGGGCGGGTGTGCGAAGAAGACGGGCGCGAAGACTTGTCAGGAGTATGTAATGAATAACCCCGAGGCGTTTAAGGATGCGTATTGGGAGGTTGCGGGGTTGAGATTCTATGAGGGGGGGAGTAAGGGGAGGAGGAGTGTGAGGAGGAGGTATTAGGGTTTCCGGGGGTTGACGCGGGCGGGCACTGCGGTTGTTGAGGAGGACTTTTTTTCTTTTGGTTTAGGGATATGTTTTCTTTTCTTTGCTTTTCCGTTCAGGTGGATATATACCCGATTCTGTTGTTGTTTTTTTGTTGGAGTTGTTAGGCGCTCTTTGCTATTGTTTGTATTTTCGCGTTTTAGATTGCTGTGGTAAAACATGGTATTCTTTGTATATAAGATAGCGGTGCGTGTTCATCTGGCATGGTATAGCATAGCGTAGCATTTCATGGCGTATAGAACTAAGTTCGAACTGAGGAGCTGTCAATCTGCTGTCGCCTTTTACTCAGTCCGGGTGTGCAAGGAGCGTAGTACAATGCGCTTACAGCTTAGTACAAAGAAGATCAACAAGTTCTTGTTTTGTTTTTTTAAACAAGGAAACACAATGTACATAAAATCAACACGCGGGTAGTAATCCTCCTCAATAGATCCATGAATCATAGAATATAACGTCCATCACTGTAGGTCGAGAAACACCCCACACCGAGAAATATGAGGGGTACTTGAATTTCAAACAAATCAAATTCCGTTCGCACGTTGATTTACGTTTTAAACCTATATAGACGACGTGCCGTAGCTATTCGTAAACATCTAGGACCCCTCCGAACTAAAAATTACGAGAGCCCCGCCGCCATCTCGCCTGATTCGCTCAGAGTCTTCTTTTGCGGCAAAACAATATCCACTTACTCTAGCACTACCATTAAGCTCGTACTCCTTACAATACACATAAAAGAGCTATATCCGAGCCTATAAGCCTCATTACAATAGTAGGAAGTCATCCTAAGCCCCACGCCCGCTATCGCGCGCAAATGTATGCACTGTCGCCACCCCAGTCGGTACTTTCGGATGGCGCAGTTTCCAATCCCGGCTAGTGTGAAGTAGTCCCGCAATCTTAGCGCGAGGATCTAGTTCCACCACCGTCAACTCTACAACTACGATAGCATCATACCTGGCAGTCTCGACGCATGATCTGACTCAAAACATAATCAACAGTAAGTTGCAAGGTGATTAATAGCTCACTAATGGCCCACCGATATCCAGACAGCCAATATCGCATCCGGTGCCGAGACTGGTCAGCCGTGCTAAAATGCCCCAAGACGAGAGCATCCAAGGAAGACATCTTAGAGTCTATACCTTCCTCTGCCAACTCATCATCGCCGTCATAACCTTCTACTGCGCGATCGCAATCTCACATTACGACCCCACCCCCGCATCAGCTGTAACCAGAGCGGTTGCCCTACGAATTCTATTCAGCGATGCAAATTCGACAACATCGTATATCTGCAAGACTGATGATCTTAGTGCTATATTAATTGTAAGCTCTTCCCCAACTTCTTCTCTGTTCCCCTTCACATCACCCTACAGATCAGAAGGCTATACTGATGGTCCGAATATAGGCAATAACACCCTACAGCGTGCTCTGTCCTAGCACGCTCTTCTTCTTCCTCTCCCTTATATCCTTCGTGTTCGGCATATTCAAATTCAACTCCCTACACACGGAAGACATCGACCTTTTTGACGGCTACTCATACTTCATTATCGCGGGTGTGCTCTCCCTCGACTGGCAGAATGTTTTAGTGAGCCTCCAGGTCACTATGCCGATAATGATTTGGAGTGCTACTTTACTTCTACCAATTGGGCATTGGCTCTTTAAGACGTTTCTCCCGGGGACATACTGGAGATATAGGCAAAGGATGAGGTTGCAGAGAGAGGCGTTGTGGAAAATAATAGATTGTCGAGGAGAGACAGTGGGCGATGTTGAGGCTGGAGGAGAAGCTGTGGAAGGAGTGGATGTAGAAGAAAGAATTAACGAGGAGACGCCATTAAGGAGAGACGAAAGGAGAGACGAAGGGGGGACAGGATTTGATGCTTAACGTCTTACTAAAGGATAATTCTCACGCTAAAATATACCGTCGACTACTTCACACGGATAAATTCGGAGTGTATGTTTTCAGAGGCCGAGCGTCTTAAAAACTTGAAATTATCTTCTCCTTATGTGGAACTATCATCCTGGCGCTCCGAAATTTGAAGAAGTATCGACAGCCGTAATGGAACACGCGTGCAAAGCTAAAACGGCCCTGGACGCTGTGAACGGAGCGGTTGACGGCAGGTCAAAACCGTTGCATTTTTCGCGCTACAGGCTGGTTCCGGGAAGAGAAATGTTCAAAGAAAAATATCACAGGCGCTGTTACTTTATTTGCTTACAAGTGAAAGAATTGTAGTGCTTAAAAAATGGATTCGTCTCGAGGTAGGGTGTTTCTCGACCAGCAGTGATGGACGTTAACTACCAAGATACCGTACTGTACCCAGATAGGTCATTCTAGAAACTAAACCTAAACCTAAAGATAGGAAATAGTAACTACACGTGAACTATCTGGAAACAGTAGCAACTCGAAATGGCACATTAAGATGACGGAGAAGTCGGTTGCGAGAGAGGCTTGTTTGCCTTCTTTGCCGACCGCCCGCACAGCAAACGGGTTCCGCACTTCTGTATTTGCGCGCGCACAATATATACCCCGCAACACCTTTTTTACCCTATATATATTTAATTACGAGGTCAAATCTTCATAAAAGCACTGCCTACCAGGGCCTCGGTTCTGTTGCTTGCATATTTCCGTTCGGTCTTCTGGGTAAGAGATAGCCACTGCTCTTATCGTGGGAGAACCTGGCTAGGTTAGCTGCTTTTTTATGGTTTTTTTGGACGTGGGTTCGAATTACGCATGGGGCGCCTTTTATTTTTGCATAATTTTGAACTGAGGTTTTAGGATGAACCAGGTTATCATACCTCAGCCAATGTCACTATCTTCAAGCCGGCATCGCGAAAATGGCTTTCTCTGTAGTCATAGAAATTTGTCATTCGACGCTCCTGCAGCCCTGATAGTTTTCTGATGGACGACGCGCTCGCGCTGGATGCATGTGGCGCTTCTTTCGTAAGAAGAGTTCTGATGTTGGTACATAAGTCCTGATATCGCCATGTTGGAAAATATCTTCGATGAGCTTTTGGATACGTTCTGTACGCAATTACCAGCGGACTATAGGGTTGGGGTTGAATGCAGAAATCGATAAACATGGTAGTGGTTTCGTATCGAAGATGAATCGATACCGGACGTTAAATTGTTGATGATGAGCGATGTATCGTCGTCCAGCGCCTCTAGTAGGAGCTTCTGATCTGGCTGAGCTTTGGGATAGACGGGTTTCGAATACGGTGGCGATGTAGTGCACCCTCTGGCTACGTTAGTTGCAGCTCATCCCTACGAAGGGACGTTTATGTCTCCAACAGCTATGGCACTAGTGAAGATGGTAAGTTGCTGACCCATTACGCTCATCCGATCAAGGATAGCTATTGCTTGTTTAACGTAAGTCGGTTATTCCCTTTCAACATTGGGATTGCGTCTGGGTGACGTTGTCTTGGCTTCATTTTGTCGAACGGTTCAAATGTGATGATGTGAGAGTGAACGTGCAGTGGAGGTTTAAAGAAGGAATCATTTTGTAAGGATAGGGAGGGAATGCGTGAGTTACCGGTATGAGATAGCCTCTCACGTAGTGGAAAAAGTGAGATGCAGCGCAACCACCCAGCCTCACTCTCGACACAGTAAGAAATTATCCTCTAAGTAAAGTACTTGGTGCTACATCCCACTTGGTGGGGGTTTTAAGAGGATCCTTTTCGTTTCTTTTTCTCTTTTATTGAGATTTGCCTACAGAGAGAGCCTTCGATAAGGCTTGTTTATTCCCTACTCTTTGTGCTATTTGAGAGACGCATGTTCAGATGGTGCTTTCTCACTCTCCCACAAGCATGGAAACGTAGACACTACCTTTAGGAATAGGTACCATGACCTTACTGGTAGACGGAGCCTCGCAGCCGCCGTCCTGACTCGAAAGCATGCCTAGTCTTGGAACAAAAGGCAGTCCGATGAGAATTCACCGGTGAGGTGGTATATATGAAGTGGCCCAGTCTGACACCTAAACTTCATCCCCAACACTAGCCGAGCTGGCGACCAGATTTTTCCGAAAGACGCTTCGAAGGCCTGCATCATCTCAGCCCTATCGATCCATTGCGGTCTTCTTCTTCCTCAAGTGCTCCCAAAACGCCGTCATCATCGACGTCTTTTCAATCCTATTCCATTCCCACCATGCCTCCTGCACATTAACCGTATGCCCCACAAACACTTCCTGAGGATGCAATCTTGCAAGCGGCCACAGGCCGGCCGGTCTAATTGCATAGGTGGCCAACAAAGGATACAGTTCCTCCAGCACTAAGCTAGATAGAACTTTCAGCTCGCCGTTATATCCCGGATACAACTCGTCAAGCATTTCTTGAGGATACTCTACTGTATCGACTAGTCGCACGTGCGGACCGTTATCGCCGTAGGATCCCCGGAAGGGTAAAGGAAGTGGACCTTCTGAGGGGTCCTCGGATTTGGCATGCATGTGCGAGTCGTAGGATTGGTCGTCGATGACGAGGAAGTCGTTTGTCCACATGCGGCCCAAGGTGGGGAGCATGGGGAAGCGTGATTTGAAGTGCCTGCAAGAGATTAGCGAAGGTTTCTCGTTGCATATACGGCATGGGAAGACATACTCTTTAGCAGCGCCAATGTCACCTTCCGCAATCCCAAAGTCACGCCCATCGACGAATGTCAGTCCAGCCATGTCTGTAATAGTATCCCAGCCGTCAATCCACCGACCAGATTTGAACACATGAGCCTCAAATTTGGCCAGGAAGTTTGCCCATTCTTCGTCCGTTTGCTTGTAAGTCAGCCGGTACCACACAAACCCCCATCTGTGAGTTTTGCGATCTCGACCATTTGCAAGGTAGAACTCCATGCGCTCCTTCAATATCGTGATCCAGTGTTCTTCACCGAGGGGACTAGGCTTTCCACGTAATGCTAATCGAGTCTCAGCGCGGTTCTTTCTCCCTTCATGGAAGTGGCCGATGAAGGCCTCCTTATCCCGGAACCGGGGTCCTGCATGTTGCAGTAACTTCGTCCTTTCTTCGAACGTGATTGAAATACGATCTAGAGGAGGCTCAGACTTTGCTTCCTCATCCTGGGCCTGCAGAATCTTCTTTTGATGTGTCGACGACTTCGTTCCATACATGTTCATGTAGGCTTCTCTGCGAACTTGTAGCGGGAGATCCAAAGCGCTTTCCGAGGAACCATAACCTTTAAACCCCGTCATTGGCACACCGAGTACATAGTCTACCTTCGTCACCGCGGAGTTGAGATCCTGAACGCATTCGTAGTATTTCTTGCCCGCTTTGGCGATGGCCTCCTGATCATCTCCAGCTTTTTGCAGGGCCGCGTTATAGTCTGCGAAAGCCCGGTCCTGCACCTCTTCCACACGGTCAACGATCCACTTGTGTGTTCGGTTCGACATGGTTGACACCACATCGTGGTAGTATTCTGCCCACATGCCAGAAAGGTTCAATTTTTCCTGGATGCCTTTCTGCTCGCGGAGGAGATTCGCGGCGCCCTCGAATTCCACAAACTTGTCGACTAGCCAATTGAAACAATATCGCGTGTGGTCCAACGTCTGGTGATAGTTGAGATAAGCGAAGACCGTAAGAATGTCGCGTATGAGTTCGAAAAGCATGTGGTAGTTTTCCGGGTCATCCATCTTCTTCGCTAGCCAGCGCTCTTGCGTGAGCGGAACCGTTCCGATCCACATTTTTGCCTTCAAGGGTCGTAGGCGGGCAGAAAATCGGCTGAACGAAGACATTTTGAGCTCATTGTTTTCATCCGTACCGAATAAGGGCATCAATTTGTCGTTGCAGGAATACGTGAGGTCGTTGTAAGGCGCAGGTGCCCATTGATTATATGGCGTGTCCAGGTAAACGAACTCTTCTTGTGTCAATAGCGGAAACGATGGACGGCCGCCGCCAGGTCGATGGCCACTGATAGCATAGTCTCCAAAACCCTCGTAAATGGTAGCCGGTAACAGGTCCTCAACTGCCATGTCTTAGCAACTACAATTGAGGAGAAGGCAATCTTACCATAGCTGAGTTTTTTGAGCTTCTCATGGTCCCTGAGTACGGGGTACAAGGTTAGCAAAGCTTATCCAAAGGGGCGTCAGTGCGCTTCATCTTGCTACTTGGATGGGAAAATCTAAAATCGTAGAGCCATGTGAAGTGTTCAGCACCCTTTGTTGCTAGAGCTTTACTCACCATGTTGCGTGGTCGCCAGACAAGTATTTCATCCGCTTTTCGATCTCGTCAATATC
This sequence comes from Byssothecium circinans, assembly GCA_010015675.1. Lineage (NCBI taxonomy): Eukaryota > Fungi > Ascomycota > Dothideomycetes > Pleosporales > Massarinaceae > Byssothecium > Byssothecium circinans. The sequence goes on along the minus strand of ML976991.1, from coordinate 934,741 downwards.
AAGGTTCCGTAGATTCTCATCCCGTTGCGTTCGGCCGGGCGGTTTTTTGCTGTCAGACGGTGCAGAGGAGTACTTTCGGGATTGAAAACTGCAAGTCGGTCTGACTGGCTTCAACACTGGTGCTCGGAGTGGGATGCGAACGATATGCGGACGTCGCGCAAGACTGCGCAGACTGTAGGACCAAAAAGTCATGTTGCGCGCCTTGCCCTACAATTGTAGTGTCAGTAGTGAAGTCTGACTTCGATCATTGAGAGATGGAGGTGTGGGGTTAAGGGGGTGGCACGGTAATATTGGCGACCCCAAAGAAAGCCAGGAACAAGATGAGATGAATCCTACCTTAGGCTTTACTGTTAGGCAGCGGTACTCATTCCAAGCGAGCTAGATCAGCTTCGAAAATATTGAGCTTCTGAAAATGACTCTCGTCTCAAATCGAATTGAAAGTGAATGTAGCAGTGATACTGGCATCACGAGAAGCAGGGGTATGTAGGATAGCGATAAGCGATGTGAATCCGCTAAGCTACTTTAAGACGACGCGATTCTTAACGCAACCATCTATTTCCTCAAGCAACACCTTTTCCTCAGCATCTTCAACGTTTATCAGTTGCGATGTCGCACCATCTTGCTGGCCTCAACCTCCAGTGAAAAGATCTGCATAAAGGTCTCATAGTGACATAGTATGGTCTGTGACGTCATCACTGCCGAGGTCCGCAATGTACAGTACATCCATCTCAAGGAAGACAAAGCTGCCTTCATACTCTCTCACCAGCTGTCAATCCAACGAACAATTTTCTTTTGCTTTACACGATATGTAAAACACAGAGTCCACCGACCTTCAGTTCAAACCCCACCCTATCACCATGGCTCAACAAGCCCCCGATTTCCCATGGCATCCCATCCCCTCCTCAAGTGCAACATGCGAAGTGCACCTCCTCCAAGCCGGCGGACTCATTCTCCCAGAAGATCTCGTTCTGCTCCCCAGCCCAATCAAACCCGATACCTCCACCTCCACCATCAATGAAGCCTCGCCCAAGAAATTCTACGCCCCGGACTACTGTTTCCTAATCCACCATCCACTCACAAAAACCCACTATATCTTCGACCTCGGCATGCGCAAAGATCTCGAAAACCTGCCTCCCTACCTCGTCAAGCATGTCCTTCCCTCCTTCGACTGCACGCCCAGATCACCAGCCGACATCCTCAAAAAACACGGCAGCAGAGAACAGCAACCCGGGAACATTAAAGCGGTTGTTTTCTCTCACATGCATTTTGACCATGTCGGCGACGGCGCGAAGGCAGGGTTCCACAAGGCGGAACTCTGGGTTGGGCCCACGTGTTGCACGTATGCTAGGCCTGGGTATCCAGTCGAAGAAGATGCGCCGACGTTGAGCGAAACGTTGCCTACAGATAGTAGTCGAAGAGTAGTCGAGTTCTATATTAGCGACGAGGAATTAAGGAAGACTGGGGATGAAAGAGCTGGGAAAGTTGAAAAGGCAAAGAAAGATGGCTTGTACGAAGCTGTTGACCTCAGCAGACCGGGGGGGAAGGGATGGATAGGTTTAGGTTCTTTCAACCATACTTTTGACGTCTTTGGCGATGGCGCGGCGTATCTAATAGATGCGCCGGGCCATTCGGCGGGGCATCAAATGATGCTTGTTCGGGTTAAGAATGGTTTGGATAGAGAAGAGGATGACTTTGTGCTGCTGGCTGGTGACTGAATCGAATCGTTGACTAACCACACCGATCACTCTTCTCAACTCGCATAATTCACATACTCCATTGTGGTGAAATCCGACAAATGTTTCTCATCGCGTTCCACGGATACCGAACGCAATCCCACCGCATAACCTTCCACGTCTTCCACGCCTCACCGTCAAACATTAGCGCCACCATGCATACACTACACCGGCGGATCCTTCTCTCACCAAACACGCCTTACCCGCAGACAACCTAGCTCGTACGAACTTTCCCACGCCAATACCTAGGCGAATCCCGAACAACAATCATCACCATCGGAAACCTCACACCAGCATTAGCCAGTGATCACCCATCCACCACACCACCAACCCAAAACGCAAAACTTCACACCCCAAACCCAAGAACTTAAAACAAGCACCACTTACAGTACGCCCCCCACCCACGCCCCCACCAAAACCCCACCATATCCACATCCACATCCACTCACCAAGCCTTCCACCCCCCTCTATTCACCACTCAAACCCCCCCTTTCCCAAACCAAGCCCATCCCCACTAAAGCTTAACCTCCCAAACCCACCCACATTTCCACAACATAAGCAACGCAAGCACGACAAGCAAGCAGTGCCGGATCCCACTCAGCCCCAGCCCCACGCCCGCCCGGCGTACCCACACTGCCACAGATCCCTCCGAGCGCGGAACCTGAAGCCATAGTGCCAAGAGAAGCGTCTCATCATCTATCCAAGGGATTCCGTCCATCCCTCCGTCCCAGGTCCCATACCGAAGGGCCTCGAGCCCCGCAGGGTCTACCTGAGCGTTTGAACCGAACAGCAACGACAACAAAAACGGAGCATCTTTTGCCGACTCTGCTCGATTCGATTTCACGTGTCGGGCTGGGATGGACTGACTGCAGGTGGCGACGAGGAGCGTTTCCAGTACCGTACGTGCGTTTTTTGGGATTGCGGGCTTGGCAGCTCGTGAGGTGTTCATGCGAGGGTCGGGACAGGGGAGGGAAGTGGCGTGAGGTTTTTTGAAAAGGGAGGGGCTATATGGGTGGTGAAACTTTGCGTGTCTCTGGATTATTTCTTTTTTTTTTCTCTTTGCGTGGCCTTTGGCTTCGGCTTTGTGGTAAGGCAGATAAGGGAGGAGAGTGGGTGCGGGTATTATCGGTAAAAAAATAAAAATTCTTCTCATCTTTCTCTGGTGATAGGATGGGATGGGGGGGTTGTGGGAATGTGGTTCAACTTTTTAATAATTGATTTTTTTGGGACTATCTGTAAGGTATCTTGATAATAGGAGGTCCGCATTCCGATAGTCGTGACACCGCACACAGTGCGTGTACTTGAATGGGATAGATGGACAACGGGAGAAAGGTGATGAAAACATGGTGATGTTACTAATTACGCTGGCAGAAAAGGACACGGAAAAATAGACCAGAAATCTAGACGCGATGCAGAAGAAGAAGAAGAAGACTGAGGCGGATTGGCGAAAGCAATGGCGGCGGGGTGGAGAGTATAATATGTACCGGGAGATTTTTGTGTGTGAAGGGGATGGGGGTGTAATGCGATGCAGGGTTCGGAAAACGCCTTTTTCTCCTAGAAATTTTAAAACAGACCAATCGCACGAGGAAGTGTCCTGCGACTAAAATGAATGCTCTTGTCTAGAAGTTCTCCTTCCCCCACACAAAGCTAAACCCAGGCTCCGAGTACTGATTACACTTAATGTGCAACGTCGAACCTAGCACCTTGGGACCACAGAAGAACACACCCGCCTCCGCCGGCGCATGGATCTTTCTTATGCTCTTAAAGATCATATCCCAATTGGGGCGGCCAAAGTTGGTCGGCGCGCGGAGTCCTGTGATAGCGTCCTGTTCGGCGTTTGCGTCGTTGATCATGATGTTGGTTGCGTCGTCGGCTTTAATCTTCGCGGTGAGGTACGTGTGGATTTCGATATGGTCGTCGAGGTCCTGGGCTTCGATGGCGAGGAGCAGCGAGCGGAACCATTCAAAGGACCCGAAATCACGGCAGATCCAGAAGAAATAGACTTTTCGGAGGCGCGTGCGACCTTGCGGGTAGTTCATGCGGTACCAGATGGATTTTAGGACAGAGGCGAAGGGCGTTACACCGATACCGGCGCCGACTAGTACGGCGATTTCGAATTTGAAGACGTCTTCGGAGGCGGAGCCGAAGGGCCCGTCGATGTAGACGCGAGGCAGGATTTGGCGGAGCGGGAGCTCGGAGGGTTGCTCTTTTTCGCCTTTGCCGCCGCGTTCGAGACTGCAGCCGAGCGCTTTTCCGAGCGCTTTGGTGAAGTCGCCGACCATGCGGACGTGCACGGAGATGTAGTCTTCTTCGGGCGCACTGGTGAGGGTGAAGGGGTGGTATTGCCAGATGGAGACTTCGGGGCAGCACAGGAAGATGTACTAATATTGTTAGCGGATTCATAATTGCCATAGAATGCATGGAAAACGTACCTGACCGGCTTGGGTTTTTGTGTGCTCCTTCTTGACTTGGATCTCGACGACATTGCTGGGGTGCTGGATAACCTTGGAAACATATGTCTTGTGGCGACCGCGAATTTCACGCGACGTGCGCTCGGCGAGGTACGCAAATCCACCATACATCCAGTACTCCCAGAAAACACCGATACCGTCGCAGAAAGGCGCAAAATCCGGCTTGATCATGCAGAAGGCTCCGTGGACGGACCAGAAGATGAAGAATACGATGAACAGGTGGTGTGTGTACCAGAATCGCTCGAACTGGGCTCGCCGTTGTTTCTCAGCTGCCGTGTACACCATAGCGCACAGCGCAATCAACATGACATATCCTGACCATCCGGGACCTGTCGCAAGATTGGCGAGAAGAAAACCGACGAAGCCAAGTTTACGATTGAAGGCAAACACCCACAAGTTCCTCCAATGCGCAATCGTGTGGATCCAAGAAAACCAGAAAAGAGCCCAGCCGACGAGCTTGTGGAAGGTGATGTTCTTATCAAAGGGGATGATGCCGTTCAAGGGCGTCCGACGCACCATGGAAATCAAGTTTCTGCATACGGGAAAGAGAATGAAGGCGACGTCGACATGGAGCGTTAGAGCTGCTGAACGCGCGAGGATAAAACTCCAGCCAAATTCAGCGCGGGTTCCGATGGACGTGTCCTTGAATCCGTAGTGGGCCATACCGAAACCAAAGACCATGAGATGTAATATTAGGAATGCGAAGACAAATCTGTGGAAGTTAGTAGGGTTGCAGATAGTTGGACCGGACCGCATGCATACACTCGTCGGTAGCCCTCATTCACCATCCACCTGTCGATCTTCTCCTTCAGGTAGAGTTCCCGCGGCCTCTCGTCCGACATCTCTCCTGACATGAGCATTCGTGTGAGTGGAGGCCATCGCGACCGCTCGCGGCCTGTGAGACTGGTGTTTGCGTAGGCCGACATAGTGAGAGGTCACGTAGAGACGCGGTATTAGGAGTTGCCGCTCTTCAGAGCCTGCTGAATGGCGAAAAAGAAATACAACAAAAGCTAAGAAAAGTATAGAATCTAACGAGCGGCGGTCAGCATGGGTGCGGCGGCAGCATGGTGTTGAGTGGAGGAGAGAAAGACTTACTAGCAGGTGTGCCCGCACTGAAGAATCGAAGGGGGGTGGATGCTGTCGAGGTACGTAACCGGTTAAAGAGGCACCGGCATAACAACGGAGGCTCTGCAAATGGGCAAAGAAAAGACTATAAGCACATGCACATACACAGCAAGACGGTGACGAGGCTCGAGGAACAGGACAACGACGCGTAGAGCAGGAAGCACGGCAGGCAAATCGAACCATTTTCTCAATCGCAAGCGGCAAGCTGCGACATCAGCGAGTCCGCGGGCAATTGAGGCGTCTCGCAGGGGCGCATGGACGAATGAGCGACGGGGAGGCGCCCAGTGGGGGCGCGACGGTGAGGGTGTGAAACTGGACGAGACCTGGCATCGCGAGAGGCGAGAGGCGGATGGCAGAGGCGCGTAAGAGGTGTGTCGCAGCCTGTTTCATCCGTATCGCCGCCCCGGCGCGTACCGCTTGGCCCTCCAACGTCAACTCCTCCGAACGTCCGACTTGAACACTCCCTACTGCGCGATCCAGCTTCATCACGTCTGGTTCCTGTGGCGCCATGGCGCTTTGCTTGTAGCCTTGGTGACAGCTCTTGGTTGCTGCTGACAGCCTGGATGCCCAGAATGCCATGCGACTCTATAACCCCAAGACCTACCGGTAGAATCTGCATTACCTATACTACCCGACCGGATGTGGCACTGTCATGTCGCATTGCACTGAGAAAAGAGGTGAGGAAGTCTCTGTCTGAACTGACAACGCCGAACTGTGGTTCTGACTATTCCGCCGGCGCCTTCTTCCCAATCTATTTCAGTGTGTGAATCTGTCAAACATGCGGAAACGATCAAAGAAACACACCCAGCCTCAAAGCTCATGCTACTTTAGAGCATCTGATAGCCCCCACTCGCGGAAATCGTTTGTCCCGAAATCCATCTAGCTTGTTCCTCCGCCAGCCAGCCGACCACCTGCGCGATGTCATCTATCTCGCCGTAGCGGTGTCTACGATCCTGTTAGCAAAACATTGGAGTGGAAAAGAGCGATGGACGTACTCGACTGCGGTCGTCTTCAGTTGGATCTGAACAATCTCTTCAGAGACATCGCCCAGCATTTCAGTCTTGACAGGTCCCGGTGCCACCGTGTTGACAGTGTGCCCAGCACCTGCATTGTGGATATAAGTTAGCAAAGCTCATGCCCTGGAACAAACTGTCCAAATATCTAGGATTACGTACTGCCTAGCTCAGCGGCGAGACCTCTCGTCAATCCCTCCAACGCTGCTTTGGATGCCGAATACAAGGCCAGACCGTCGAAGCCAGAGCGGGCGCCAACGGATGAGAGATTGATGATTCTGCCCGGCGCTCGAAGATGCGGCACAACGGCCTTCGTCATCAGCAAGGGAGCCCTCACATTGACATCGAACATCGAGGCGTAGTCCTCTACAGTCGTTTCACCGATGCTCTTTTCGAAAAGCACTCCTGCATTATTGACGAGAATGTCAATCTTTTCGCCAAAGGCTTCTGTCGTTGCTGACACAATCTTGTCGGGAGCTTCGACTGTGCTCAGATCAGCCTGTACAGCGATGGCCTGGCTTCCATTGTTCAATGCAGCGATTCGAGACGCAACGTCTTGGGAGGCGGCTTTGCTTTTGGGGGACGTGTATACGATGGTGACCTGTGGCTGCTGTTAGACACTCTGTCGGACATAAAGCCCCACGAGATTAGCCTTTTTCATCGCTCCCCCCCGGCAGATCTTAAAAAAAAAGGCAGAAATGTTTAATTGTCGTGGCACGTACTTTGGCACCTCTTTGGGCTAATTCCAATGCTATTCCAGCTCCGATGCCACGAGAACCGCCGGTAACGATAGCGACTTTGCCTGCGAGAGGGAGAGAGGAGGCCATGGTGAGGTCAAGAATCAAGTACCGGAATGTGGTGGAAAGAGTATCTGGACTTTTGACTCAATTGAGTGCCTTTTATATGTACTGCCCCCCCCCCCCCCCGCCGAGTAGAACTCAGGAAGGTGCCAACTTGAGTATTTGCGTCACCATTGCTCTACCTTTACTCAAGCGTCCGACGAACATCGGTTGATTTGTTGACGATGATTAATTGCTGTAGGCCGATGATGAGGCTTATGCCCGATGCAGGTCGGGATGGCGAAGGCTTGCTCCAGTTTGCGCTCTCTTTAGCACCACTTGACTATTATTTGGTCAAAGAACGATCGATAAGAGAGCTAACGGCGATGAAACCTTCTCGGTTCACATGCGCACGATATAATGGACTGATACGGCATACTTCTAGGTACCGTACCTCGTGACTTATGTAATCAACTTTCGGGAACCGGTGGTTTGGCGAAGCATAGCGCGAAAATCCTGCTCTCACCGCTCCCACATAAGATCCATCTCTCCACTCCACACTCCCTCACGGACAGTTACGCTTTTGCAGACCTTTCCGGGCATCTTTGGCACGCCAGCTTCAATTGCCGTTTAGTAGCCTAACCCTTCAGGTGCTTGAACCTGACATTGAGTACACGCGGAATTCGGAAGACCCCGCAACACTAGACCGAAGCACAGCATTTCCAGGACAACATTTTACTGTAATCGATAATAATGGCGGGTGTGAAGGTCAAGGAGGCGCCGACTGAGCGTCCCGAGCGTGGCAACCCGCAAAAGAGGATAAGTCAGTTAGAACTCATGTTTGTCGCCTTGCGCACGCCCAAAGCAAAACCCCTCATTCCTCCCTTCTCTTCCACCCCAACGTCAACCTCAACCCATCCACAGCAATACCAATGGCAACGGCAACGGCAACGGCAATGGCAAGCGCTAACGTATCCTCCCCATCTGCAGGGACGCAGAGTCTGCCTCCGCCCGACCTCCCCAGGCTCGTCGCCGAACAGCACGCGCCGATAGCCAGCAACGACAAGGACACGCAGCGCCTCATTGTCGTGCTATGCAACGCGACGCTCGAGACGTACAAGGCATCGCATGGCTCCGGCCGCGGTCCAGGTGCGAGGGAAGACAAGTACAACCTGCTGAATAGCGACGATCACATCGGCGTCATGCGAAAGATGGGCCGCGATATCAGCGAGGCGCGACCAGACATCACTCATCAGGTGCGTGTGCGAACATTCGGAAGCGCTACTCACCCATTAACCCAGCTGCGCAGTGTCTGCTCACCCTGCTCGACTCACCCATCAACAAGGCCGGCAAGCTCCAGATCTACATCCAGACGTCCAAGGGCGTGCTCATCGAGGTCAGCCCGACTGTGCGCATCCCGCGAACATTCAAGCGCTTTGCTGGTCTGATGGTGCAGCTCCTCCACCGCCACCAGATCCGGTCGACCACGTCCAACGAGAAGCTCATCCAGGTCATCAAGAACCCCATCACGGATCATCTCCCTCCCCACTGCCGCAAGGTCACCCTCAGTTTCGATTCGGAAGTGGTGCGTGTCAGCGACTACATTTCGGACCTGAAAAAGGACGAGAGTATCGCCGTCTTTATTGGAGCCATGGCCAAGGGAAACGACGACTTCGCCGACAAGATCAAGGACGACACGATTGCCATCAGCCAGTTCAACCTCAGCGCCAGCGTTGCGTGCAGCAAATTCTGCCACGCCGCTGAAGATGTCTGGGGTATCTTCTAAGCGGACTGACCATACTAACCTATCCTCGCCGGACACGCCGTTGGCCGTTCGTTGCTGATTCGAGCGGCCTCACTGAGGGGATTGGGCACAGGAGTGCGTGTGACAGCGGGATACGCCTAGGCCGAGATCGCAACATCGACAGCCTGGGCGTATTGCTGCTTTTGTTTTTGAGCGTCTGTCTGAGTTTTCTTTTACAACAAAACAACTCTCGGATTCAACGTCCAAACAAAAATAACTCTTCGGTGAAGAGTCCAGTAGGGCAATCAACTTGCCCTACGTCTCCTGTCGCTCTTTCTTCGGACTCTGCGCACTGCGCCTGGTCCTCGGGAAAACGTAGGTCTCATCATGTTGGTCTAGCTAGCATGGACGCGTCTCTTTGCCAGTGCGCTTTGGTCTCCTTGCAGATAGTACTATAGATAGCCGCGGCCTGACATGTGTGAGCTCGATTGACGTCAGCTCCATACTCGGGGCGTATTAAGCATGTCGCATCCATCCCAACCATGGCCTGCGATTCTGTCACTGCACGTATTCAACATACCGCTCATGGGGCTCCAACAGCCGATCTCTACTGACGCTCACGATCCGGCTCTACGGACAGCGAATCGGAACCTCTGACCCCAAGAGGCCTTCGGGGCCCATTGTCCCACACAGATTTGATGTGCGATGCGCGATGCGCGCTTCGCATACGGCGGGAAAGCTTCAATGTAGACAAGCTGGGGTATTTCCGCACCATCATCTTCCTCCACCTCAGTCCTGACTAGAAGTCGGCAGAAACTCGCTAGAAGCAATAGTCCCGCCTCATCCTACCTACCTCCGGATGCAGACGTTAGTTGCGATGTTGCGTTAAGTTGAACTGAGTTGAGGTGAGGCTATCTTGGGCACTATCTTTCTTCCCCTGTCCTTTCTGCAGCATCAAAACTTTGTCGCGTGTACATGTCTCGATATATATTACTTGCGCAGTGCGCCGACAGGTGGCACATACATTGCAGGCGCCTGCGGCTGGTATCTCACAAAACCGAGTATAATTGAAGGCTTCCGTTCCGGTTCGAGGCGCGATGTGAGGCGGAAGCGGACACGGGCCGAGGGAGGATCCAACCCCCTTCACTCGCTTCTGCCACAACGTTAGCTGCATACGATGGACATGTGGCAGCACGAGGACTCGACCTGACAACGGAGTCCTTGACAGCCAACAGGATCAGTGGGGCCGCCTAGGACGGCTTTCCCGCAACGGCATGGACCGCCCTGCCAATTCATTTCACCAAGCAATGAAATGCTCCCCTGGTCATGGACGAGATATAAACCGCAGGTGGTACTAAAGTACGTCTCCTGCAAGTTACACACTCATCCTATACTTCCTCTCATCAAGGAAGTTCTTGTGTTTTTGAACACTAACCTCATCACCCTTCTTCGTTGATTCTGTCATCTACGTTCCCTCTTTCGTCCTTCTTAGTTTGTTCACCGCCATCTTGCATCATGCCAGTCTCCCACATTGGTGTCACCGTTTCTCATCTACCAACTTCTTGTTCATTCTTTCTATCTGCTCTTCAGCCTCTGGGATACCGCTATATCGGGCAGCAAGGCAATCAAATTGGCCTTGGTATTCACGATGCCGACTTCTTCCTCTGCCAAGAGACGCCCGGGTAAGGGACCCCATCACCGATCTTCAGTACCATGGATGCTAAAGTCAACGACAGCGTAAAAGCGGGCGCCGCGCATATCGCGTTCACCGCTGCAAGTAGGACCGCCGTTCGAGACTTCTATACGGCGGCCCTTACCGCAGGCGGTCGTCCTAATGGAGCCCCTGCCTCCCGAAGCGACGAGGATGGTCACTTCAATGCTGCGATTCTAGACCTCGACGGCAACAGTATTGAAGTCGTCTACAAGAATGGACCCGACGTCAGAGATGACGGAACTGTCATTCATCACAGCAGAGTCATCACCTGGCAGAGGACTGTGTCTGAAAATATCTACGACAACAGAAGTGTTGTCAGCGGTCGTTCGATGCAGCCCACCTCAAAGCCGACGACTCCTCCCTCTGTGGTCTCGAAGGCTCCATCTACAGCACCGTCCGTGGCTTCGAAAGCTGCCAGTACCTCTGAGCCTGTTACCGCATCTCAGGGAGCCCCCACTACGGATGCTGGGGATGGAGCGGCGAAGAAAATCATTGGTACACTCATTGGAGCAGCCGCCGGTGCAGCCGTAGTCTATGCCATGGTCAAGAGCGAGCAAGATAGTGCCAAGAAGGAGGCCGACTTCAATGTGTTGAAGCAGGCCAAGAACATGGTCTCCCAGCTCACACAGACCAAAGAACAATCCCAACCCCAGCTAGCTATAGCGGACCCACAACCCGTCCACGAAACACAGCCTAGCGCACTTCACCGCAACAATGGCGATACCGAATCGCAGTACTCCGCACCCCCGCGTAGCGTCTACGCGCAGCGTGCTATTGAACCCGCCCCTTCGAATTACCACTCGGCGACTTACAGTTTGGCTCCACCTAGGAGCGAGGCGCCGCGCAGCGAGGCTCCCCGACAGGTCGAATATGCTCCTGCTTACTCGGTCGCTCCATCTAGGACCCAGGTTACAAGTCAGCGATCAAGGGTAGCCTCCGAGGCGGGCGGACCTAAGGCAGTCGAGTATGTTCCAGCTCAGTCAGTTGCTCCATCTACAGCATCACACCGCTCTCGGTCCAATGTGGACAACAGCATTGAGTACATTCCCGCTGCGTCTGTTGCTCCGTCCGTGAGTTCAGCGTCGTCACACCGCTCGCGAACAAGCTCGGAGTATCGAAGACCAAAGGCGATTGAGTATGCGCCAGCTACTTCTGTAGCCTCTCCACGGAGCCATTTCTCTTCTCACCGCTCAGTGACAAGCCCTGAGTTATCTCCCGGCGGCGAGAAAGCTCGAAGCACTGTCTCCAAAGCACACAGCACAGCACCCAGTACACTGATCTCCTCCTTTGTCCCCGATATCGAGCGTCGCAGCAGCGAAGGCAGTGTAGTCTCAAAAGCCAAGTCGCACACTTCCCATCGAAGCTCGCGTTCCAAGCACGAAAGCCGAGCACCCTCCCCACCGCCCTCCAAGGCGCCCTCTAAAGTCGCCTCAAAGGCCGCGTCCTTCGTCGGCAGTATCCTCGGCCGCGATGCAAAGTCCAACAAAGACGACGACGACCTAATCGACGACTTCGAAATCGACGACTTCAACGACACAGACACCGTGGCGCCAAGCGACAGCATCTCCAACGCCGGCTCGCGACGAAGTCACCGCAGCCATCGCAGCAGCCGCCACGGCTCCAGCGCCGACTCCTCCATCAGCAAACACAGTTCCTCCTCCAAACACAGCAAATCCTCGCGCTCGCACCACTCCTCCTCTTCCTCGTCCAAGAAATCCCACCGCCTCCCGACCATCATCTCCGAACCCTCGGACGCTAGTACCGTGAAACCCATCAAGAAAGAACCCTCTTCTTCCTCCTCGAGAGCGCCGTCGAAGGTCAGCACGACGGTGAATCGCAAGGATAGCGTTACGCAGCCCAGTGAGTACGATGGCAGGGTTAGCTATGGCTCGGGCAGTGTGGCGGCGGGGAAGGAGATACCGATAAGGGGGATTACGCAGAGTATGATCGATGGGGTCGAGGAGAAGCATAAACAGCAGGGGAGTCGGAAGAGTATGATGAGTTATGCGCTGGGGCAGAAGTTGAGGGCTTTTGAGGGGGGTGATTAGGCGGTGAGGAGTGGGGGGGCTTGGGCTGGTGGGAAGGGAGTTGAGTTGTTTGCGCGTTTTTTTTGCATTGGGGTGTTGGGTTGTGGTCTTCCTTTTTTTTTCTTCGGCTGCCCTTTCTTAGAGGGATTGTCTTCCTTTTTTTTTTTTTTTTTAATTTTCTTTTTTTGTGCATTTCATGCGGGCATGATCTTTCCACGACGTTTTCCTAACAGCAACGGTAACAGTAACGGTGAGAGTAACGGTAGAGTTCTTTTTCATTTTCATTTCACGGACGACGTTTTTGTGTAAACAAAACTTGGAAAGCAGGACGCAATAAGTAGATTTTTCTCCTCTCTTTCGTTTCTTATAGCATCAGCATATCAGCATACATCTATACATACATACACATATACATAAGGTAGTATTATACTAGTAATTCAACAGCACATCATCGATCTTACTCTTAGCTTCCTTTGTCTTTGCACTTGGACGCGCTGGACACTGATGTCGCGACACGGCATTGTCTTGAGAGTTTTTGTTCCAAAGATTCTTTATTTCTTTCTTTGTTTGTTTCTTTGGGGAAGCGCGAAGGGTGGGCTAGTGTGCTGGATTGGAAGTGGTGGAGTCAAACACTCTCGTTGCGTTAAGCGTTGTTGATTGATCTTTTTTCTCTAAAGATTTGTAATTCTGCGAGGGTAGAGGGGTTAGCGGGAATGCTTGTTTTAGAGCCTGTATTTGAGCGGGAGATATTTTCTTATCCTTCGCGCTGGGTGGGTTGTTGTGGGATAGGGGAAGATGGTGGATGTGTGTACATACATACCTTACGGTAGATGGACTTGGAGCTGGGCGATAGGTTAAGTATTAAAATATAAACCATAACAAAGTTATAAATCCGCTCCAAGTTATCGTCTACACGTGCCTGCAAGGTAAGCTGTACGCGTCTTTTACCCTTAAATCTCATCGCTCCTTGAAGTTGAAACCCTTCAAGTTATAATTTTTTTCTCTTTTCCCTGTCCATAGAAGGCGAAAGCTTAAGCGTTAATGTGGCACTTGGAACCCCCCCGTCGACCCTGCGCTTCTGTGGACCGCGCCTGTAAAGGCCAGGAGGGAGGAGATGGTTGGACGGGATTGGTTGGTCGATTGGTGTGTAGTAGGTACACCAATATTAAGCATATGAAGTGTTTAGGGAGGAATGATATAGGTTGGATATATATACAGGCATGTATAGTATTTCGCTTCGCCACTATTACGGGCGGATTAGTATGTATAGTACACCTACCTAGGCACTGGGAGACCAGCAGTATTGCCCAAAGGTTCCGCGAGCACGTCTCGCAAGAATCATGCTATTAAGAATGTTTTTTGGTTACCTTAATACTTTTGGGACGGACTGAGAGGAGATGAGTTGGGTGTATATTATCCTTTGAGGTAAAGTAAAGCATGTGTAGATCCGTAAGCTAGTACAGCCTCCTGGACCCCGCATAGCATAGAGATTATCGTGGAAGACGAAAGTTCTTTTCTATTACGTATTATTACCTTGTTCAGAATTTTCTTTTTTTTTGTCTTCTCTATTCTCTAGACTAGGTGTTGGATAGATATGCCTGTACTTTTCAGCGGAGTCCAGATGCCAGATGCGAAAATACCATTGAACTAGAATCGTAGAGCCAAAACGTTCGCTCTAGACTCGGGGTTTAAGATGATGGTAATACACTTAAACCATTTGTTATTCTGGCAGGCTTCTTTTCTGTTGATAACTGCGCTTGGGGGGCGGGAAGGGTGCTATTTCTGCTTTGTTTCCACGACGCTGCAGTTGGGGTTTGGGTGAAGGATAGGGTTCAGATTGATGGAATGCACGGTGGGATGTAATGAGTGGGTTCGATGTGCTTTTTGTGGAAATGAAAGCTAAGGTTGACTTTAACGAAATGAGTCGAGATAAAGCGAGAGGGGAATGAGGTTTGTCAGTAAAAATCATTCGTTTCTTGAAAACCTGCGGTGGATATCAACTCACGCACGGATATTGATTCTTGAAGCGTTTTATTTTGCCAGAAGTTAAAAGCTGGTCTTCCATGATGTCGCGTTTGCACGCAGGGATACTATGACCGCACCTTAAGGTGAGGATTCGAGGGTTCGATGGCACGGAATACACCATGTCATACTCTTGTTATAGGAGAACGCGGAAGCATGGCGGGCGATATCAGTGGGTGTTGTGCGTGCACAGGATGTACACGGCGTAGGTCGCGGAATGACATATTGGAATGCGTATAACCTCTTGGGCTAGGATCAGAAACGAAGTTGGATGTATGGATGGTGGAGATGTAATAAACTTCTTTCACCTTATGGTATCCTTGCATGCAAGCGATCCGTTGTCTACACATTCCCTCGCAGCCGTCATAGAAACAATACTAGGCCGACGACGTGGACTAGATTCGTCTTACGTACTGGACCAGAGATGCGGCTCGATGGTTCGCGGCACAGTCCGTGTACTATCACGTGGCGCTGACATATCGCAGTCGCAAAATGTAGCAGGATTGCTAAGTCTGTGGCGAGATGTATTACGGAAATTGAAGAGGGGGGTTTTTCATGAGAATAAGGAGTCAGAATTGTATGTTCTGAATAGATGTGCGTTCGAGGATGAGGTGGTAGTACCGTTGGGGAGGAGCATCGATGAATGGTATTCAAATGTTGGAGGATGAGCCGGTGGAGATCGTGATTGTGAGCCACGCTCGATTGTACGTAAGACTAACACAGCAATCGTTTCGGGACGGCTGCGGCATTCCTTAATTCCGATAACCCCGCACACTAAGGATCCATTCACGTGCCATCTCAACCATCCATCGATGATCGAGATCAAGAGGGCACAGGACACATTTCACTCTCTTCCCACAACACCTCTCATCTCACTCATCATCTCTGATCATTGGTTCAGTACGTCTGTACGTTCTAAGAATCTGTATACAGCGCGTGTCCCCCTCGCAAGCCATTATTTGCCAACCTTCGCATCGATCCAATCGATTCGCTCGCGGCGCCCTCGGAGTGCGTCCCCGACATCAGTTCCTTGACGACTCTCAACATCGTCCGTTGCTTCGTCCTTTATACGATACCGCAAATCCGTTTTTAAAGTCGAAGAAGTATTGCCTAGCCAAGGCCTATCTTCGAATTCATTGGCTCACTCAGATTTTGAGAGCTGTCAGTGGATAACGACGTCATGCGAACGCCTGTACATGTCCGCCGACGAGTTCTACCATGCGATGTCCGGCTTTGAGCGACAGCGTAGAACCCCGAGACGAGATACGTGTAAAGCTTGTGACTGGCGTGCTCGGAAATGCTGCGTCGTGATGGGGCAGATTTCCTCTCACTGAGAGAAGGACTTGACCTGGCGAGGAAGAGATGAGAACAATTGCATGGCAATACGCTCGTTATAAAGGCCCATTCCGCCTCTACTTCAATATCCGTTACCCGGCTCACAAAAGTCATTCTACCCAGAACTATTCCTTACCACGACCGTCGTCATCTCAAATACCCTAAACTCAGCCCGCCATCATGTCCATCCAATCCTACCCCTCGGCAAATACGGTCCACTTGTTCCGACCATAGGTCTTGGCTAGACGAATCTAGCTGGAGCGTACGGCGCAGCTCCCTCTGACGAAGAACGCTTTGCTGTTCTAGACCGAGCTTATGGGATCGGAGCCCGCTTCTAGGACACGGCCGTCTCGTATGGCGACAGCAAGGAACTGACTGGGAAGTGGTTTAAACGACCTGTAAAGCGTGACTATATCTTAGTTGCCAGCAAGTTTGGCATCATGATGGCGGCAAGGACGCTCAAGGGCATGGACAGCTCGGGGGCTCATGCAAAGAAGGCTTGTGAGGAGAGCTTGAGGGAGTTGAGGGTGGATTGTATTGATTTGTGTGAGTACCCTCGTACCCATTCCACCCCGGGTTTCAACGTCATTTCAGATCCCGATTAAACTGACGCACCGACTCCTAGACTGCCTACATGCTGCCATCCCGACTCACCGATCAAAGAAACCATACGAGCTCTAGCGGAGCTGAAAGCGTAAGTACATCCACTCGAGCCCTCAACTTGCCATCATCATCTAACTCATACCCCCCAGAGCAAAGGCAAAATCAAACACATCGGCCCTGCAAAATCTCGTCCCCCATAACAGCCGTCCAAACCGAATATTCGTCCCTCGCCCGCGATAGTGAATTCCCCCTTTCCCACCAACCTCCTCTCCACCTGCCGCGCCCTCAACATCCCCATCACCTGCTCCTCCCCCTGGGCCGTGACCTTTTATCCGGCATCATCACCAGCCCGTCGACGTCTCCCAGGGTCCCTGATGTCGATGCGCGCACCACACATATCCCCTGGTTCAGCGCCGAGACGTTCGACGCGAACATGAATTGGTGGACGGGTGGAAGAAACTTGCTGCGAAAAAGTGGTGTGTCTAGTCAGTTGGCCTTGGCGTAGATTTTGGCGCAGGGAGACGATTTCTTTCCGATTCCGGGGACGAGGAAGATTCGGTATTTGTAGGAGAATTGGGCGGTGTAGGGGGTGGGGTTGGGTTGGGAGGAAGAGAGGGAGGTGAGGAGGTTTTTTGGAGGAGAATGAACCTAAGGGGAAGAGACTTTTCTGAGGGTGGTAGGGCTTTTAGTTATGTTGATACTAGGGAGGAGGCTTAGATGGAGGAGAAGGGAAAGGTGGTGGGTATGGGTATACAGCTTGAGGTTCCGGTCCTTTCTACACTCTCACCTTCTCTTCGACATGACGTTCGGCTAGGAGGTTTGAAGTATACTTAGTTGTGTGGCCGTTCGTCAAGATCGTTTAGCACTTGTTTTAATTCATTAACCAGACTGCTTACACTGTGTAATAGTGCGGAAGGGTTGCAATACTTCACACACTCCTGTGGCAATGGTCTTGCAACGCTTTCCACGGTTTAGGCTCGATACGATAACGAAACCCAGCAATCGACAGTCTTACGTGCGCTTAGCAGTAAGGACTAGTTGTCAGGATGATAGCACTATTGTGGATTCTTTTTTTCTTTCTTTTTGGTAAGCTCAAACTGATAAAACTGCATCTCTGCTACCAGTGTGAAGTTGGGTAGGTAAGAAGCCGTTAAAAAGCGGCCCTCAGTGCCAAACCGCCATGTCCCTACCGCCCTTCGCCGAGAAGAATTGGTATATAAGCATAACAGAAGTCGTATAGTCGTCCGTGTAAAGCCGCCATGAAACCCACGCATCTCATGCCGCCCCAACTCCCACGCATCCCGTTGCTATCAACCGGAAATTTGCCACTCCTCACTGCCCTTCCCGCTCAACGACAACACGCCGCACAGGCGGTATCTCCTCCCCACCACTGAACCTTACAATTTGCTCCTTTATCTCCTCCCACCTCTTCCCCTTGATCACATTATCTAGCAACTTCCGTGGATTCTGCTCGTCCAGCTCCATAGACACTTCATCTCTTGCATGCAGCAGCAAAGTCTCGAGTCCCAACTGTGCACACCTCACAGAATCCTTCGCATCTCCCGGTATGCCAATATCATGCAACGGCTTCGTCACAACCTCTGGTAACGAGCTTTCCAAATGATCCACGATATTCATGTTATTAGCGCCCGGCCCGCAAATGAACAACTCATCAACTTTCTGGCCCGGGAACCAAGTAGCGAGGAGTCTACGGTATTGTAGGACAATGTTCTGAGCAGTTATGCGCGTGACGGTCGCCACAGTGTCGGCTTCGGACATGCTGAGGAAAAGGCAATCGTCGATGAGGGACTGGGCTTCGTGCTGACCGAACATTTCGAACGCGATGTTCATGGGGGGAGAGCGGGCGGAGTAGTCGTGAGTAGCAAGGAAGCGGTCCACGATACTGAGGTTGACGGTACCGCGGGCGCCATAACTGCCATTGCGGTCGTTTTCCTGCTGGTTCGAAGACGCGTATCGCACTGCGTAGTCAATGAACATTGTGCCGGGCCCGCAGTCAGCACTCGGGAACCTGGGTGTCGTGCTCGGTGTGGCTGGCTCGGACGGCGGTATGAAGCTGATGTGCACGAGGTCGTTAATGGTGAGACAGACGCGGAATTTCGTCGGGTGTTGCAGGAAGATACTGTCGATGGAGGCTTCGGCTGACGACCCGGATTGTCTGGATGGTGGTCGCGTCACCGGGAGGTTCGTGGCGGTCGTGATCTCGGTCTCGTTGGCGACGACGGCGGTCCAGCTCTGGAATTGAGGTGTTGTCACTGCCGTCCAGTATGAGGAGGGGAGCACCGAGGCCGGTATCGAGTCGACTTGGGAGGAGATCAGGTCGATGGTCTCGGGGGAGATGTTGTTGTTCTTGCAGAAGCATTGCACCGTGGTAGCGAGCATGTGGCCGACGTTTTTATGGACGCGTAGCATGGCATGGGGGTTCATTCGATGATCGCGAAGAAGGGTACTGCGGCGTGCGGAGACACGCTGTCAGTGGGTGAGTTTGGAGGACGTCGAGGATTGGAACTTACATGATTGGCGACCGGACCTGTAGCGGTACTGCTATCTCGTCGTACTGTCCACTGTTAGCATTCATCGACTGGGATCCCGCGCTCTGTAGCCTACCAGGAGAAAGTCCATGTGGAGTTGTTGGTCGGGACTCCTCTGTCGGTACCTCATAAGGCTGCATCCCACGCTGGCTAGGGAAGCACCCGCGCATAGCCCAAGCACAGTGAGGTCCAGGGAATTCGCCAGACGTTTGCGTCGATCAAGTCCCAGTGTAGCCATCTCGCCAGTGACTTCACAAAAGGCAAGTGTCGAGGTCGCCGAGTCGTTGCGGATCATACTGGGGAGGGGCGTTGCTGTTACCCAACTCTCGCGGGCTAGCTAACACACACTGTCGGGGTGGGGGATGAAGGATCCCATTGAGGTTGGCGGCGGCTGCTGCTCAAATAGTGTGGTGCGGCTCAAAGGGACGAGCCACAAGATGGGCTGGACCCATACATGAGGCGGTTTGGAACGTGTGATGTAAATTCTACAACTTCCGTACCATGTCGATACGAAATCAGGATTTAGACCGTCACGTGAGCAGTTTCCCTGCCCTGAATTCGTTTCGAGTTACGCGATTAGGCTAGCAGCTCCACGATGTACATCAGAATGACGGACAACTTTGCCGTTGCAGCACATTACTCTGTACGGTAAGACCGGTCTATGGGGTATATTAGTGGATTCGTTGTTCAGTAGTTGGGCAAGACGATGGATCCAGATGTTGGGAAGCCGAATGTTGTGTAACGTGATCCACCACGACCCGGGAATTAGCACTAAACTAGCTATCTTTCCTAGTCGAGCATATGTAATAAAGATGTATTAATAGGTATAGAGTAAATAACTAGACAGCTAATTATAACGAACTCTACTAGTGGTAAGTTAATATGATACAAGTGCTTTTAGTAACTTGTCTGGTATTACAATAACTTTTATCTTACTTATGTGATTAGAACAGTTTGGTGGTGTAGGTAGCTAAGTTATGAATCGCAATATATTATGATTATACGGCCGTTAGTAGGTGCGGGAGGGCCAGCAGGATGCATACTGCATGGTGAATATGCATCTGCGAACTGTCTATAAGTAGAGACAGTGCCGTAGCATTGCCCTCTCATATTGCTGGAGAACGTGGCGGGTCACAATCTGCATCATGCTATCTGGATAACAGATCATGCTATGCTGCATCGGGGTAGTCTATAAGGTTACTGTTGCGTGGATTGTTTTCAGCTCTTAGTGCTGTCCCTTTTCTCTACGCAGGAGCCAGTTCAAGAGAGCAGTAGCGCGTTTCTGCTTTCATAGTCTCGCAGTATCTTGACTACACCCTCAATGGCCTTCTGTGGTCCTAGGTAAGCTTCAGTCAAGCGAAGCCACTGTCTCGGCAAACAAAGCCGAGTGATGTAAAGCAAAAAAGAGATGGGCTCGCCACAGGGTTGAACAATCAAGATCGGCTGGCCACAGCTGAAAGAGCGCGCCTGCAATTTGTATGGCCCGGAAAGAAATAGTCTCCTACCATTTTTCTCCGGAAGCTGCATGTCATGCATACATGTGTATCCGAACAACCTGGAGGTAGCACCCGAAAGGGAAGTCGAGAGCCTAGTTCATCCAATGCAGAGAGCCTGCAGCTCAGTAGTAGTGTGAGACCTCTGCATTGATCTTGAGATACTCAAGACCTTCTGAGTGTAAAAAATTTCCTGGTTACAATTTATCGAGAAGTGTAACAAATCCTCGTGTTACAAGACAGGTATTTTAAGTCTTTCCGAAGCACAGAGCCTGCTCATGCGACTGTCCGAGTGAGTAGAATGAACAAAGTATTACGTCTAAGAGTTGGAGCTCGGTAATGCTGACATCCACTTGCCTATGTGGGAGAAATTGACAAAATGCTACTCGTCAGAAGTAGTCTCAGCATTTTGCTGGGGAGCGTTCCGCCATATGTGAAGGATGGTTGTGGAGAGGAAGGACAAGATGTCCTGCGCATTACCTTCTGACATGTTCAACGGTGACCATTGAAGACGGCCCTGGAGAGAGAGCACCTCGTGTCGGTCTCGTCTATTACTAGTGCGGCTCTTTGAACCGAAACGCTAGTCGGTATTCGCAGCCGAGTTGTGTAGACCTGCGTGATACACTTGGCACAATAACAATCTGCACGTGTCTCCCGAACTAGAAATCGCCTCATGTGTCGGGTACCGTTCCGAAGCCGCCTCCGTTGGTTTATGGGAAGTTTGCCGCGTGCGTGCTTCTCGCCAGCGAAGATATATGGCTGGGGACAAAAGTGCCGGCGAGCGGGTCACGGCTGACGGCAGTAGAAAATGAAGCCTGTTATAAGAGGTTAGCATCTCGTTTCGCTGCATGAGGATGAATGACAACGACGGGTAATACCGTAATAGCTGGCGGCATGCGCTGTGTACACAAACCATCGCAGTGGCCCCACTCGGCAAACAGGTTGCGACCACTTTGGCTGGTGGCATTCTACCAATTCCTGAGCTTGAGGTACCAGATCATTCGGGATAAATGGCAGGACTCGCGGGAGGCGCTCGTTGTCAAGAAGCCATCACACAAGCAGCAAGGTACCCTTTATACATATACGTACTACATGTATGCAGGCACTTGGGTTGACGCTAAATATAGCACGTGATTAAATGCCAAGGCGCTCGGTCAACCTTATCACAACACCTGGACCGTGCAGTACACAACCGTCAAGCGCACGTCACTCCCCGCAGAGGCGATCCCAAACCCTCGATGCCAAACCGCTGTGTCTCTTGCATGGCCAGGAACGTGAGCATTTTTCCCCTGCTAAAACAGTGGTTCGTATTAACTAAGCATAGGCTCACGTTCCCAAACACCAGACCATTGTTCACTAGTTGCTCCGAGTGAATTGTTCACTCACTGCTCTAAGGGGGAATGGGCAAGTATCGCTCCAAAAGCGGTTGGTGAGTATCCGCATCTGCGCGAGGATGGGTTGCAATTCGCTGACAGTCTTTGAGCACGACCTGCCGCCAGCGTCGAGTGAAATGTGAGTGTCCGGTCGCTACCAGAGAAAGAGCAGTGCTGATATAGTGTCCGTAAGGTGATGAAGTGCGTCCAATCTGCGGCCAATGTAGTAAGAAGAATCGCGACTGCCAATGGGAAACAGCGCACTCGCAATTTCGCGGTTACCGACCAGGTGGTGGTGGTTCATCCAGTACTACACCTGGCGGACCAGAGCAACAAGGAGATGAAGAAGGCATGGATATCGATGAAGATGTGGGCGAAGATGTGGGGAGTGAGAGTTCAGCGCCAGGAAATTGGATGAGCTTGAAGACCAATCCGGAAGAGCCCATTCACTCGCCTGTTGAAGGCTATCAACTATCCGGTGGCAGCACTATCGAACCTCAGAGCGCAGCATCGGAGGACATCTCACAAATCTCGCCATTCACCAAAGCATTGCCCGTCCGAGAAGCGTACATAAGTTTCGTTTCCTACTCCATTTGTAATGCAGCCAGGATTGGCAATCCCTGCATGACACTGTGCTAACTTTGCATCTTCCTAGTCTTGAAATCTCGCGCCGGGATGCCACCCTCGTGCAACATTACGCACAGAGCCTCGGTCGCTGGCTTGATGGTACCGATCCCAGTCGCCAATTCACCTTACGTATACCCCAGGAAGTAAAACACTGCCCTATCCTCCTTTACGCTACTCTGTGCTTTTCAGCACGTCATCTCAGGGACGAAACCATAGCCACTCAAGCATATGGAAGCTGCATATCCCTTCTTATTGAACGTCTGAATCTGAACACTGCAACTCAAGATGACGATTTGCTATGTGGCATCGTCATCCTCCGCTTTTACGAGCAACTCAATGTTCCCACAGCCTCCGGATCAGACAGCGAGTCTCACCTTCTAGGCAGTGCAGCCTTACTCCGCGATTTCCCAAAGCGCTACGTTGATCCAACGGCACCAACCCTGCGCGAAGCTGCTTTCTGGGTCTACGTCAAGCAGTGTCTTTACAACGCTACCATTGATCAACAGCCCCCCAATATTGACTTCTCGCTCCAATTACATCCCGAGCCTTCATCCCTTCAGGATTCGCATCCGCTAGCACGGCTCCGGCTTGAGACAGCTTGGGCGAACCAAATGGTATGGAATTGCGCCCGTGTCGTAAACTACTGTTTCGACGACGGATCAGAGCGAATACCACGATTCGAACGATGGAAAAAGCTATGGGACCTGGTAGAACTATGGGGTCGTGAGAGGCCGGCTAGTTTCGACCCGATCTGGGAGGGACGTGGAAGCGGGAAGAGCGCGTTTCCCGAAATCTACTTCACTGCTGATTGGCATGGTACATTTGCTTGAATTACCTTCGTCCAGTTGCCAGCCAGAATACTGATTGAGAGGAACAGTTATTTCTTTTGGTTTCTACCACTTCGCCAAGATCCTGCTCTTGATATACAAACCAGGACCGAAGTTTGCCATGCGGAAAGTAAAGGAGAAGCGTTCTGAAGAAGATGTGTGTGCAACTTGCGCTCACTCAACAATGTCCATACGGTTAACACGAAAAGCAGAGCCAAATTCTCACACACGGCCACGCTATCTGCGGATCCTGTAAAAACGCCCCCAACACCGTCCCCAGCCTGATCACTCTATGCCACACCCTCTTCATCTGGGGACCCTTACTCTCCGATCGAGCCGAACAAGCCGAACTCCTAGAGATCCTAGCGGATTTTGAGAAGACGCAAACGTGGCCAACAACGTGGATTATGAATGCGTTGAAGAAGGAGTGGGCAGTCGAGGGGTTGCCCTAGTGGGAGCTGGCTGATAGCGTCGCATCGACCAAGGTTGAGATGGGAATGCTTTTCGAGAGTGTGCACCAGCCGACTGATTGTGTCGAACTGTCCGAGGGTGATATTGGGAGACTCTGAAGGACTGGAGGTAATATTCTAGATGAGTTATTGTGTTGACCTGTTAGAAGATGAGATGGACAGGCTCTCGGGACTGCATGGGAGTATTCCAGCTGTCTGGTCCCTTTAAACTACCGGAAGATGAGTTGGGGGAGACCCTTCGGGACTAAACGAGAGTCCTCGGTAACCGTGAATGCATTTGATAACACGTCAATAGATACCATGATACACTGTCCTCCCCACTTCGCTTTTAAGACCTTGATATATTACCAACCTAAACATGAAGCCGCCCCCTACCATCTGCATTACAATTCCAGGCAAAATCGACGCTTCCCAACAACTAAAACTAACACATTGGACCCACCCACAAATCGTCCACGCCAACGCCAACCTCCTCCCCCATCACACCCCCCGCATCCGCAACAACAGTAACCGTAATCATCCCACCCTCCCCACCCGAACTCAAATCCGCCCTCATCTCACTCCACACGCCCCCCTCCCCTCTACTCTGTAAAACCCTCTCCCCAACAACCCTCTCGTCCAAAAACACGGTAAACGTAGCCTTACTCTGTGCCCCCATCCCTCCACCGACATAGCACCACATCGAGACGCGCAACCTCCCGCCCGAAACGATGTCTCGAGTGCCGATATTGTACTGCGTAAGCGAAAGAGTCGATGCGTTCGTGCTATTGCTGACGGCATAGAAACCGTAGGTACCGTCATGTGGGGCTTCTTTGCTGATGCCTCGCTGCGCCCAGGACCCGGTTGCGTAGACGGCCCAGGGGGCGATGGCGCCGGATTCGAAGGCGGGGTTTTGGAGGAGGTTGGTTGGGGTGCATGGCGCGCGCGGGAGGTGGAGGTTTGGAGATGCTGGTGGGGAGGCGTGGTTGTAGTGTGTTGTTGGCATCGTTTGTAAGGTGTTAAGGGCGAGGGCGGAGGTGTGGGGGGCTGTGGTGATGAGGATTGTAGAGAGGATGAGGGTGGGTAGGGTTGGGTGCATCGTGCTTTTTTGAAGAGGTGGGTTTGGCGATGTGTATTTTTCCTCTTCTCTTTTCTGGGTTGGAGTTTGCGAGGTTGGCGGGATGGGGAGGTCTTGGATTGAGTGTTGTAGAAGATGTTAGGGAAGGAAAGGGGGGAATGAGAAGGAAAGATGATATATTCAAAGAGAGGAAGTTTGAAGGTGAGAATTAACGACGGAAAAGAAAAGTGTGAGACTATAGCTATAGCAACAAGCAGCCCAGCTATTGCGCTGCATATTTGGGGTGAGGTCAGTGTGTTCACGCCTGGCTTGCGCATTGATTGTTTGGCCCGCCTTGGATCCCCCAGGCTGCATTCATCGTTTGGTCCTGAGACACATCCTAATGGCGATAGCAAAGGAGGTGGCCAACTGCACAGATGCAAAAGAAAGGGATGTTTGTGCTTTTGGAGTGAAGGGGTGGCAAGGAGCATTTCGCGGGCAATTTGAGCTTTGACCAATCGTCGCTTCCGAAACGGGTAGCATGGGTGAAGCTGATTGACCGCACCAACCCTTTTCCGATTAGCGCAAACGGTTACCGAGTAGCTTGTTCGACATTACGGATTGACTGGATGTCGCCGATTCCGGAGAAATAAACGTGCACGATGGGACTGTTTGAGGTTGCGAATAATTAAAGATGTGCAGGGTAGTAGCTATGCCACATATATGGTCATTGCAACTGCTTGTGGACTGAGAGGGTATCGACGTTAGCTAGATCATTTCTTGGAAGCAAGCTCTTCCCACTGAACACCAGCCCACTCTTCCACATATCCAACCTCCCCCTCAGGCACATCATTGGGCTTGCAGTCTTTGCTGCAGACGCCAAGGATAATAGTGCCCCATTCCATCCCGTCAATGCTCATCTCATCGGCTTCGAGTTCTGTGATGGTGTGCGTTGTCAATTGCATTTCAAAAACCCTGTCTGCGCCGCAGTTCTGACAGCGCGGAATGCCTGCTCCTCCTTTCGACACGGCCACCTTTGCATTCGAGGATGAGCCGTTCTCTGAATGAGCGTGCAGAGCTTTTCCAACAGCATCCTTGTCGCTGTAGAGTAGTGGTTTGCCTTTGTACTCGTATCGTAGCACCTGCTCTGCGTTCTGCCCTACACGGTCGGCAAACTTTTGGAATGTCTTGTCGAGCGAGCTTTCGAACACCTCGTTATCGGCTTTTCCACCGCCCTTGTCATTGCTCTCGTCATCCACTTCCATCAGCCGCACGTTACTGGGTATTTGGGGCGTGGGGGGCGCATCTAATGTCTCGTACTCAGCATCAAGGTAGTAATGCGGGTACGCTGGAGGAAACGCGGACTCTGCTGGCCACGGTTCGTGAGGGCGGGCTGGCTGGCTAGGCGGAGGTGATGAGAGGCGAACTTTGTCGGCAAAGGACTGGGGAAGTCTTGTGGATAATTCGTCCTTTTTGTCGTCTGTCACTTGGATAGATGGTGCTAGCTTTGCAAATGGGTTTGCGCTGTTTGAGGAAAAAGGATTCACGCCATTCGGGGAGAAGGGGTTTGTGAAAGGATTTGCTGCGGATGCACTGCTCGTTCCGTTGTTGACGCCAAACAGTGATTCTCCCAGCTGAGGTTGTGGCTTCTCCTCTTGCTTATTCTCTTTTTCAGGCTTCGAGGTTGCCTTGGGCTTAGACGCTGCACCCTTTGCTATCCGCACACCCCGTATGCCTCGAACACTCCCTTCTTTTCTCCGACACGTCTTCTTCCTACAACTCCAAATGTACAGCCGTCTTTCATGGCCTGGAAAGTGAGTGGGAAGCTCGCCATTCAGTTCGAGAAGGAGTGTGAGAAGTCCGTTGCAGACTTTACACTTCGCAAGGGCACCCGAAGGCGCTGTTTTATCATCAATCCATGTCTGAAATGGTGGTCAGTGTTGGGGCTCCGCGGCTGTGGTGGGGGAAGCAAACCGGGTGACCACCGAGGTGGGATATTGTGTCGCCAGAAGGCTCTTCTGAAGCATATCCGAGGAGAACATTGGTCTCGGTATATTCTTCGCCCTCGTCGGAGGAGTCGCTCTCGTAAGGTGGCATGATCAAGTGGTTCGGGCGCGAAAATGATGGCTGGCGGGCACTTTTTGGCGGGGAATAATAAAATCTGTGCTTATCGATAAAGATGTGGCGCCTGTGGCGCAGGCAGCTAGCGCGTCGCTCATCTTCTCCACTTCAGCAAAACCAGATAGTTCACATGATGCTTTTCTTTATTTTGCAGCAACATTTCCCCATAAGTCACAAGCAATTCTAAGACCTGGACCACTACCATGAAACCAGCCGAAACTCGTAGACCTGGTTGACCAGGCCCTGCATCCCAATAACAGAAAAACCCCTATCGAATGGTAGGATAGAGAATACAGCCGAGTCACCTCGACGTGCTTCCGGAAGAGATAGAGTCATCTCTTGTGATATTAGGCGTACAGTACATTCAGGTCTGCCTAGACTGCCACAACTGCCACTGCCCAGTATCCAACGACACGACTCTCAGCTCCAAACTTCATGGATATCGGTCACTCAGCCATCGTCGTTACTTTCCATTTCTTCCGTCAGCTCGTACGTGCCGTCAGGCTCTATCTGCTAGCATGATGTGCAGCATTATTTGACAGACTCTTTAAATCTCTCTTTCAAAGGTCAAAACCACCAAATTCACCGCTTACTTTCCCGAGAATGCATAGCTGGCAGCCTTTTCTCCATATAGTTGGCCTGCATGGTTCTGCTGGGGACTTGCAGGTGCCTTTGACCCCTAGCGATCAATTTCTACCGGCTATATCTACGGGTTGCAGCTGTCGTCAACCTACCTTTTCGAGATGGAATTTTTATGTGATATCGATAGTTTTAGACGTGCTGTTGACTTTTCGGGCTAAAGTCATCTCTGTCTTTCATAGTCAGATCACTCATCAACTTCCCAGATTCTCCTACCAACAGTACCACGACAGTGAAGCCGAACTCATCGACAAATGCGAAACTATGGCATCTACCACAGACACATCTATCGCCTCGTTCCGCCCTCTGCAACCACCGGTTCCTACGCAAATTTCACCGATACCAACCCAGCAGTCTATTCACTCTAGACAACCTTCTCCAAACAATCCAATCCCACCGTCTAACAATCCCGTCCCCGGTAACTCCAATATGTATCCTCCAAATCCAAAACCAATCGCAACCGCACCCTCACAGTCGAATCCAATAATTGCTTCCCTGGATAGATAATAGTATCATTGCCGACCCCTCACACCCTAGAACTATTGTCGCAGTCGATCCCAACCCCCCAGATGCCAGGTCAAACATCTGAACAATCACTGCCGAAAGCGGTCCAGATGGCCTCTCTGGAACCACGGTCTCTGACAACCCAACAAATGGGCGCGATTACAGTCTCTAGAGCATTATAGCCTACCCTTTATATAGTTAGTATTGTCGGTGGGCAGCTTGGTTTTACCCATCTTTCATACCCTGGTATCAGGCAGCCATTGGAGGAAATTCGTCAACTGGTCTGCCTGCTTAGATAATGTAAATAGACCATGAATAGTTAGTATACTTTCTCGCGTTCCTTAAATCACAGTTGGAACTATGGAGGTACAGTGTTAGTGAAAGAGGGCCAGCCGTGCCTTAGTATATATATAGAGAGAGAGAGAGAGTATCGTCGCTTTCCCACAAAAGTCCCTCCTCCCATCACCTTTCCCCCCTCATATACTCCTTCGCCCTTCACGATTCTCAGCCTTACATTATCCACTCCTCCCCCTCCCCCTACCTTGACCCTGGCTCCCGGCACCCCACTCCAACCCGCCCGGCTCAAAACTCGGAAAGGTAAACGGCGGAATAACCATATTCCCCACGCCCATCTCTGCGCCTCCAAGCAGATCATCCCATTCATTCTGTACGCGGAGAACAAGAATACGTCAGCATACGTCCATGTTCGTTTTCATATCCGTGCGTATATTCATTTCCGTTAATGCAATCGGGTTGATGGTGATGGACACGTTCCTCACGATCAGTAACAACGACACTCTCGCCGAACATAGAACGGGGAAGGCGATAGAAAAGGTAAGAGCGAGGGATGGTATTCTGATAGGGAGGGAGAGGTAGAAAGGGATAGGAAAGGCGAATGTACATGAGTGTGGGAAGGGAAGCGAGATATAAGAGGGCGACGGGGGAGTGCTATAAAACACGGATGATGAGGAAAATGAGAAGGATGAGGTTGAGATAGGAGCATGCTTACCCAATCAATGTCATTGAGCGCAGAGTCCATGGGTGTCGGACTTGTCGTCCTCGCACTCCCGCTTGCCGTACCTGTGTTCGAATACGTATTCGCACTTATATCCATTCCACCACCTGCACCTCCCCCTGTTGAAGGTCCTGATCCCGCCATCCCCGCAAATGACGTAAATGCATCCGCAGGCCCCGTAGCAGGAGGACGGTCAGGCATGAGAGTGGCGAAATTGAACAGAGGATCTGTGTTGGTGACGGGCGGTAAATGCGCCGCCGATGTATCGACATCGAAGGATCCCCAGTCTGTCTGGGGCATCGAGCCTAGGGGCCCTTTCATGGGTATGGGGCCGGGATTGTATTGGTGGAGATGAGGCGGTTGGGATTGTTCGATAGGTTTTTGGGGAAGTGGTTGTTGATGTTGATGTTGGTGTTGAGGGTATGGGTTGTTGCTCGCCGGGAACCCGGTACTGTAATTCGAATTCGTTGATGGACTTCTCTGTCTTGAACCTTGATGTTCGACTCTCAGTTGTTGAGAGCTAGTCCCCGATACCAAATCTTCAGGAACGGAGGCGCGCGGACCTGCGTGTGGCATGTCTGTCGGGGCTCTAAGTCTCCGGATTGAAGCATATGTACTCCGACCTGCTAGCTCACTCAGCACCATACGGCCCTTTGCGTGATGTGAAAGGCCGGCAGGCAGGTCGAATGTGTAATCCAAACACCGCCAGGCTCGTGCGGCGAACGCTGGATCTGGTGGCGAAACGTACATCTCTACAATCAATTGGAGCGAGCTGTGGTATTGGTGGAGAGCGCCGATGTACCAACCGTATTGTGCCAGCATGGGCTGTGTTTCAATGTTCATCGTGTGCTCGACAATCATAATGCAGCCCGACAGCATAATCTGGCGAAGTCGCTCCGGCATGTGCCGTTTACCATTCGATGCGAATGGGTGCAAAAGCATAACGTATAGTCTAGAGCTTAAAATGCCGTACATTTCCATAGCCACAACATGGAGCGGGTTACTCTTGCTCATCATGGGGAGGTACGTCTTCTCAATCCCAGCTTTGAAGGCTTGGATCCGGCTCAGTAATGAAGTGAGCGTTGTCTTCTTTTCTCCAGTTTCGGTGTTCTTTTCTGGCTTGGGTCGTTCCGCTGCCATGAAGCGAAACATCTCGCAGCATTCCAGTCGCATTCGGGTGATTGTCATGGCAGTGAAGTGTTTGCTGTCTTCAGTGACTTGTTCACCGCGCTGGGCGGCCTGTTCTAGTTCGTCATCATCGACGTTCAGGGGGAAGTGGGTGTCGAATTCGTCACGACGGATTTGCGGGCGGGGTCCCGTGGCTTCGGACGTTCGGAGATCGAGGTATGCTACTTGAAACCAAATCAAGCGACGGATTTGGATTTCTATGGGGTTGTTCGTGTAGGAGGATGGATCGCGGTGCAAGCCCATACATTCGGCGAGACGAATACAAGTCCCGACTAGAGCGGAGTGGGCGCGAGAGACTTCTGCCCGGCAGAGTGGTAGCTGTTGGGTAGCAATGAGAAAACGTTCTTATAGTGGGTCACAGTCACAGAGGCACTTACTAGATAGGTAACAAACGCCTGGAGTGTCTCCAGCTTTGTAGTCTGCAGAAAGTTCGCTCTTGCAAGTGCAGATTCAGTCCCTTGCCTAAAATTATCCACCAAACTCTGCTTCTCGACTCCAAACTCAGTCAAAACCTTGTCTTCTGGCATGGAGATGATGGAGCTTAAAAGCATAGCAAATAGTAATGCTTGAAAAGAGGGCCTTGGCTCCAGTCGAATATTGACGTTCTTCCAAAACACCTGGTAGTGGCGTTCGAACGACGGCCGATGGACAGTACGTACGATGACATGCACGACTTGCCAGTAATGTGCTACAAGCTTGTCGACGAGAACTTTTGAGGGAAGATAAGCTAATAGAGATGCGTTGTCCGCGTTTGGACTGAAGATGAATCTTGATGAAGGTGCGACGTAATCGCTTCCTGGAGACATCCATGACTGTGGAGAGCCGCCGGCGAAGGGGTTGGGGGCGTTGTCTTCGGGTATGCCTTTGAGAGCAGATTTGAGCTGGCTCATCGGTTAGCAAGTTGTATCTAGTTCTTCCCTCATACAAGTTCCCCAATGTTATCCATGTTTGGGGCAAGGTAAAGTACGGCCAGACTTCCGCTCTTGCGCTGCAGTACTCACCTCTTCCGTTAGGCGAGGTCGGACCAAACCACCGATTCGTTCAGTGATCCTAAGCTTTCCCATAGAAATCCCCAAGTCAACGATATCATCGTTGTCATCGTCTTCATAGTAGGACGCATCTTGTACGAGGAGCTCGTTCGACTCAAGACCCTTCACATCGTCGTCTTCTTCCTGATCGCTATAACCCGGCTCTTGGCCTGGAAGCACAGGAGCTTCGTATGACGGTGATTTAATCGAGCGCTTCGATGGGGTTTTTGATGCAACTTCCTCTTCCAAAGTCCGTTCAAGCATGCCCATCTTCTCCTTGACTTCGGCAAGTTTTGCTTGGGCCTGCGGGTCGACCTGGATGAAGATGCATGATCGTGAGAACTTGGTGCAGTTGATGCAAGGCTGCTGCTTGTCGCATTTAAGCTTCCGTCTTCGGCATTCCAGGCAAGAGGTGATTAGACGGTTCCTGCGTCGAGTACGAGGTAGCTCTCGAGACGTCTTCTGATCGTCCGTAGCGGTTGGCTGACCTTCATCGGGAGGTGCACCGAATGGTGGGGAGGAAGTGGTCGAGGATAGGTCAGACATTATTGGAGGAAAATGTTCCATGCAGCCCTGTGGCTACGCACGGGAAGTGGTCGCGAAGTTACGGGCGTAGAGAGCGATGAGCAACGAATCTGTGGAAAGATCGGTAACCAAGCCTCCGGATGAGAATATATAGGAGATAGAATACTTATGCACAGCTCTTCTTTTCTTATCATTCAGCTATACGCCACCGCATTCAAATGACTGCCCTCCTGAGATGGTCAAGCTGCCTTGTCCGTGCTCTGGGTTTAGTCCTGTTGACAGGCAGTTAATAGTCTCCATCCAACGAGATCCAGGGTAAATTCTTACAAGACGGGGACGATTTACGGATGGGCTGACAGTACTGCTGTTGTTAATGACGATTTGACATCGGAAAACTGTTGTTCTGATGTTTTGGCCCCGCTGCCGAGCTTGGTTGGGGCCGAATACGAGCCTCGTAGGGCTAGTCTTGCGCCGGCACTTCAAATCTGTTGTTGAGACTAACTCCGCACGGTTGTCAGGCGCATGCAGACTAAGAGGGTGGGCGGCTCATTCTGCTACATCTCACGTCCTCGTTCTTGGCTGCGTAGATTTCTCCCCAGTAGGACCAGCGTGTGGAGTTGTGGACAGAGATGGAGATGAGCTATCCTTTACTCACTTCGGCAAAGCTTGCGAGGAGATAGTGCCAATTTCATGCAGGCAATTCATTTCTGTGGCTCTTGGCGAGGCGCATCTGTAGGAAAGGGCGATGAAATCTGCACTCGAAATGTGTGGGCGGGCTTACCAACTTGTTCAGCTTGGAGCACAGAAACATAAGTTTTTTTGGCCCACTTGGTTTCATTCAAAGCCTGCAGTCATAACTGAGGGGCTCTCTCAGTCCAATCTATGTATGGCTGCTTCGTTCAACTACATGTCTTGCACCTTCCTGCCTCTCCTATCTATGAAGTACCGTATATCGTACAAGAGTTCCATGCAGTTCAGCTTCATGGAAAACGGTCCATGTCGAGTGCTTTCTCGTGCGAGTCCGCAGCGATGCATCGTCCGCGAGAGATTGAAAGATGATGGGGCTCAAATGTATCGACCATGAGGGTCAAGCTTGTCCATGAACTCCATTGACTTCTCATACCTGCTCTTAGGTTAGTAACTCCAATCTTGTAAAGGAAGGAGGTGGCGTACATGGTGAATACTATACCGCCGCTGAGTATCAGCCGCCCTAATCGAGGGACTGCACCGGACCAGAACGTCCAAAGACCTTCCTCCTTGAAGATCTTCGCCACGCACTGGAAGCTGTTCTTGTACAGACTCCGTGCTTCTATTGACTGCATCCTGTTTCACAGGGTCAGTATTGCGCGTTGACGGGTGAGCTCGAACATACCGCGTCTTGACCGTATCTATGGGCATAGTCGTATACACTGTGATGACACCAGCCAGTCCACCTAGACCAAACGTGCTCGCCGCCCCCAACTTCTCTCCCGGAGCGACGTACGATTGTGCCAGCTGCTTCAACCCAGTATAGCTTGAGAAGCGTACGGCGGAATTAGCCGCTTGTCGGGCAGTCGTGGGAACGAAGCCCCGGAAGAACCCCCGTATGCCCTGCTCTTGGGCTATTATCTTCGAACCGTGTAAGAAGCCTCGCATCCGTGGGTTCGCCGACTTGCGATCGTCGATAAGCTGTGTTTTGATACTCTCAAAGGGCGTCACGGCGAAGAGGGACTCTGTGGCTCCGGCTCCGAAACCGGCTATGACGGTTGCTGGTCCTGATATCTTGCCTTCGGCGTCTGCGAGGAGGCTCTTGTACATGTCGAATGCGACGAATCCTAGCCCAAGTTAGACTGCCGGTCTCTCATAGTTGTTCAGATGCAACGCACGTATTCCAGCCTTCAACGAATTGCCAATTATGAGTGTCGTGCAGCCAGCATACCATTGTTTGCCGAGTGGAGGCCATGGGAGCTTCTTGCCATCTGGTAACCGTCGGTTGAGCTGTGATCTGGTTTTGGCAACTATGCGCATGTCAGGATGGCTCGCTCAGGTGGGAGGATCGCAGTCGCATACATTCGGCAGGGTACGTTATTGCTGTCGCATGGTCAGCGGAAGGTGTTGAGTCGTAGGAGGGGATATAGTACAGATTTCTACGGCTCCTGCTGTCGCGCCAGCAATAATTGAGCGCAATGCACTCGGCTATCGCATGTTAGTTACCGAGATACGGTATGTTCCTCGGAGCCAGTACCTTTTTCTTTTCTGAAGGTGCGGCCATTATGAATTCCCGAACTGCTACAGTGCGCAAGCTTCAAGTCAAGGATATCATGTACATGTACTCGGGCCGTGACGGATGTGCGAATGCTTGAAAGCGCGGGCGAGGAAGGACTTTCAGGAAGAATGTAGTTCCGAGTCACCGGCAGAAAAGTTGCAATTGCGGTCTGGTAGAGCACCACCACCGAGTTAGGATTGCCCTTGATCCGACAGCGGCGCGGAGGCCGGAGGTGTCATTGAAGCTCTGGACACGCCAAGCCCTGACGAAATACTACGCTTGGACCCACATTGACTTTTCGAGTGCTCTGCGCATCACCACAACCTCATCTTCATTGAATTCTCACCTTCTTTTCGACCTCTTCTTATTCCCTTAAGATACATTTACACATCCAAATGTACGCCCTCAGGAATATTGCACGCGCAGCGCCGCGCTCGGCCGCCCGCTTCACCTCCGTCATCCGCCCGCAACCATCCCTACTGAGGACAGCAGCTCTTCAGCCATCATGGTCGAAGTCGGTGCCGCGTCTCACATCTTCCTTCCACATGTCCGCCGTACGGAGGCAAGACTCAGATGGTACGCACGATGGAATTGCAAGCATTGAGCTGCTGGCTAACACAGGCACAGTCAAAGAAGAGCTGGTCGCAAAGCTCCAGAATGAGATCTCCATGGAGGAGGACCTCAAGGACGAGGAGGATCTCACCACCAACATCCAGGAGTATCTCAGCCACAGCGAATTCACGCTCGAAGACAAGCCCGGCCACCAAGAAGTCGTCCTGACGCGCACCTTTGGCGACGAGAACATCCGCGTGACCTTCACCACGGCCGATCTCAACAACAACGTGCCGAACGAAGAGACCGACGCGGCCTTGTACGACAACGAGGTAGATGACATGGTCGACGGACAGTCTGGCGGTGCCAACACCAAGGGCGCCATCAACCAGGGTGCCGGCCGCGATGGCAACGTCCGCGTCGCTCCCGAGGACCATGTTGCGCCCGCCGATCGCGAGGAGCTGGCCGAAGACTACGACGAGGAGGACGGTGGTCAGCAGGGCTTCCCCGCGCACGTCAACATCCGCATTGAGCGACCCGGAAAAGGTGCTCTTGCCATTGACGCCACGGCTCAGGATGGCGACTTCCTGATCGAGGACCTATGGTACTTCCCCTCCGGCGATCTCGCCGACCCGGCAACCGCGGAGAAGGACTGGCAGAGGCGGACGCTGTACTCCGGCCCTCCCTTCAGCAACTTGGACGAGGACCTTCAGATCCTGCTCGAGAAGTACCTGGAGGAGCGTGGCATCAACACGCGGATGGCTCTGTTCGTGCCCGACTACATTGACCACAAGGAGCAGAAGGAGTACATCAACTGGCTGCAGAGTAAGTGAATCCAACCAACCAGCACAGATCAACACTAACTTTGCTTCAGACGTCAAGAAGTTCGTTGAGTAGTTCGAAAAGTGGTACCTAATTCTGGCGACGCTTCCCTTTGCATCATCTTCCATCTTCTGGCTTTCGACTAGGTTGAGCGTCTAGGCCGTGTATAATAAGAACGAGGAGGTATTCTCCCATGTACTTTCCCAATGTATGACCATCAATACCGTCATCAGAATAGCGCAAGAGCGCGATTCCACTCCATAATGAATCCACCTAATCCCTTGACCACCCCACACATACAAACAGACACAGCTAACACAGTTCATGCATACTAAAATGATAGTGATATTATTCTCAGGACCACGCAAATGCCGAAATGAAATGTTAAAATACAAGCCCACCCCCTTATGCCCATTCCGCCCACCAAACGGTTCTGCTCTTCCGCTCTCTAGCCCCCTTCTCCACCTCTCCATCCTCCCTCTCATCAAGTCACCGCCCCATGAACAAATCTCCACAAGCCTCCGTCTCCCTATGCTCATGATAAACCCTACACCTGCTCCCTCTCCACGGCTTGCAGCTCTCCCACTTCCTCGCACCACTCTTCGCACCACTCCACCTCCCCAGCCTCGCCACCTTATCCCCCTCCCCATACCTCGGAAGCTGCTCCACCCCTGCAGCTCCCAAACCCTCCTCCACCGACGACCCAACCCTTACCCCCGACCCTGAGCTCGACCCCGAGCCCGGACCCGCCACCAGCGCCATCGGACCCGCCAACCTCCCATCCTCCCAACTCGCAACCCCAACGCCATCCTGCACACACGCCACACAAAACGCACAACAGCACTCCTCACACCCGACGGCGCCATACCTCGGCGGCAGCACAACCCTACAATTATCACAGGCACGCGCGGCCAGCCAGTTTCCGGGACACCACATAACGAGCCTATGCCTCAGCATAGCCTGTTCGCAAGGCCTCTTCAACCTGACGGTCAGATCCCTAAGGAATCCCGCATGCCAGCGATCCGCATGGGTCGCGAGTAACTTATCCGTCTTCTTGAAGGCGAAGAGATCAAGCACGAGGTCCCTGATCCGCGCGTCGTCGCCGATGTTCTCGTACAAGATGCGCGTGTCCGAGGGCGTGAGGACCGAGTTTGTGGAATCGGCGAGGTCGCTCATCAGGTCGATGATGTGGTTGCGCAGACCCTCGAAGCAGAGGCGGTCTGCGAGGATGTAGAGGTTGAGCAGCGTGTAGTAGGCGGGTTTACCGTCTTTGAAGGGCGGCGGCGTGAGGGACCCCGTGTAGAGCCAGAGGACGAGGAGCTCGAAGTGTTCGACGGTGATGTCGGCGAGGGTTATGCTTTGCGTTTGGGACTCGAGGAAGGAGGTTGTGAGGCAGGCGCGGAAATAGGGGGATTGTGATGTGAGGAGGTCGGTGTGCAGGAGGAAGCGCGTGGGCTTGGGGCCGATGAGGAGTTCTGAGGTTGTGGTGAAGGAGGTGGATGTTGATCTGGGGGGGTTTTAGTAAGGAGGTTTTTCTTTGGGTTTTATTGGGGCGGCTTTGGGTAGGGGATGTTGATGAGGTTCCGTGTAGTCTAGTTTACAGGAAATCGTCCTTGTGTTTTCTGGACTGACTTCCTCATCCCTTGCGTATTACACCTCGTTAATCAGCCAATGTACGTACCTCAAAGTTCCAGCGCGCGTGCCAGTCGACGTATAAGGCGGTGGCAGAGTCGCCGGAATGCTCCCACTTCCACTCGCACTCGCACTCCCCGATAAGCTACTCTCTCTCGTCATCCTTCCTTCAAAGAACTATCTCTTTCACAAGCCAAGCTACTCAAAACCCGCACTCTAAGCAAGCGAACGTGAATGTCTTATAAGAAGAAGAAGAACAGATAGTAGCGGAACTGCGATCAGATGCAAAGACTTTAGGGAACGCCGGCCGGTCGTCTTCATATGACGTTCCGAACTCACCTCACCGCAACCGTCGATGCCCGCACGCTCTTCAACCACCCAAATGCAAATAGCGCTCTGGAATGCAAAAAAACGTTGCGAGTATTGGTCTGTTACTGTACCGTTGCATCTCGGGCGGACGCGCGCAGAACTAGGTCTTTGTTTTGTACCTAGCAAACACAGTTCCGGATGCGGCATGCTGCCAGCCAACGTCCCAACGCACCCGTCAACCCGCAATCTTTCAAACGCGCATCTTCGATTACAAGGACTAAGGAGATGCGGAAAGGGAAACAGGAGCGGGGGATGGAAAGTTTGTGAAAATTGAAATTTGTCCATGTTTTCTTTTTTTGGTTGTGCATGCAGAGTATCGAACCTTAGGCAGAGCAATCAATCAATCATTCAGACTCAGGTCTCGCCAACCGCAACCGCAATCGCAGCTGCAGTCGTTCGCTACCGTGCCCATGTATCCATGACTAGTTCGTCGCCTCAATTTTTTTCCCCGAGAGAATTTGTTGGCCAGAAATTATGCCCAAAAATTAAACCCGCATGCTCCGCTCCGCTCGTGCTCGCCGAACGATCGCAGACTTGAAAGAAAGAGAAAGAAAGGTGGAACCGAAACGCGCCGGAACCCAAAACCCATCTACGCCATGCACCCCAGATAAGGATCTTGAGAGACGAAGGAAATGAAAGTGGACACGAAACCGCCCGCTGATTGAACTGATGTAGCAGTCATGATGTCGTCGGATGGGGTCCCGATATCTTTGCAGGTTGACAAGAGCTTAGATTCGGTGCTTCTCGGATTCTATTCATTGTCAGCAACATGTCCGCATAACGGGATTATCCAGTCAACTCACCAAGCCGCGAGTACAACATATAGAGGGCCATCTGGTTGCACTCTTGTGTTCCGGTGATGGTGACGAGACGCTCGTTGCTGTTATCAGTGGGTTCGTTGATCTTGATGACACTACCACTGAGCTGGCGGATCTCGTTGATCTTCGCTCCGCCTTTGCCAATGATAG
The DNA here is from genome assembly GCA_010015675.1 of Byssothecium circinans. NCBI lineage: Eukaryota > Fungi > Ascomycota > Dothideomycetes > Pleosporales > Massarinaceae > Byssothecium > Byssothecium circinans. The sequence continues at coordinate 896,192 of ML976991.1, read as the reverse complement.
CTCCAACCATGTCGTTGGGAATGAAGATCTGCTGCGTGAGCGGCTGCGTCATAGTTAGTATAGGCACATAGCTTGAGGATCGTATGGAACTTTGACACTTACTGCACCAGGCATTTGGACCGGAGGTTGGTTGGGAGCCGGGCCGTGTCCGACAGGAGCGGCGGCGTGGTGACCAGCGTACGGGGTCGGTTGCGGTCCAGGGCCACCATATTGAGCACGAGCAGGTGAGCCGGCGCCATATGGCATGCTGGGGTTGCCGAAAGGTTGCTGCTGCGACTGTCCATGCATGTACGGCTGGGGCTGACCGTGGACTGGAGTACGTTGTGCTCCCGGATGGCCCTGACGACGGTAGTTGTCAGGGTACGCATACTGACCACCGGCAGGTTGAGGAACATAGGGTTGCACTGACATGCCGCCTGGAACCACATTCGCCGCAGTGCCGCTTCGAGTAGCGTACTGCGAGGCACCCGGTCCACCAAAGCGCTCCGTCAGCTGTTCAACTAGAGTTTGGGCGACGTAATACACAGCAATGTGGACCGCATCGGCAACACCAAGGATCACAAGGGAACGCTCACCCGAGTTGGGAAGCATGGTGTCCGAAGCATTCAACTTGGCATTAGAAGCTTCCTGTATCTCCCGGATGCGTACCCCGCCCTTGCCAATGATTGAACCGATGAGGATGTGGGGAATAAGCAGGCGCATAGGATAGGACTTGGAGGTGGAGGTGGAGGGGTTCTCCAGGTCTTCCTGATTCAGGGTACGGACAATCAGACCAAATGCCTATTCAATTAGCCTCGTTATCATTAACATGGGTCATGCTTGAGCTTACCTTGGAGACGGCATCAACCTGCCCACTAACTGTCAGAATGCGCTCAACGGCGCCGCGAGAATAGTCGCTCACGGTACACTTCGCACCGGAGAGACGACGGATCTGTGTCACGTTCTCGCCGCCCTTGCCAATGATGGTAGCTGCTTCGGCGGTGCCAATGCATGCGCGCAGGTGCAACCAGTTAGTCTCATCTTGTTGCTGGTTGTGAGCACCGTGACGGCCATTAGCATCGGTAGTGGAAAGGATGGGCTGCGTCTCAAGGATGGGCACGATGGCTGGCGCATCTGGAATCACAGTGTCCGTCTCTTCTTTGGCGCCGTTCTGGTCAGGAACATCATCGACAGGACCCTCAGGTTTGGCTTCCTCCGGTTTGATGTCGTCGGCCGCGATGCCTCCACCGTTGACAGGCAGCGCCGTGTTGATGTCCTCTGCGGTCGCGTCTTCCCTGACCATCTTGTCCAGGGCAGGTCGCTTAGCGTCGGGCTGGTCGTTCGGACCGGTGGGCGAAGACGGCTCCTCGAGGGGCCGCTTAGCCGATGAGGCTGCAATGGTGGGGGATGCAGACATGATTTTCTAGCAATTGAGTCTTGTGCAAGTGAGATGGATCTTCACGCTCTAGGCAATTGCTCGAGCGAAGTGCTGAGAGACTTGAATTGATTCGATAGTTCCACGTTATGTACAGCGGGGGCTGTGAAGGAAAACGTGCTGGTGCTGGCGGATGGATTGGGAGAGCGACTGTGCGGACGGCTAGAGGGGCGCAAGGCAGGGTCGTCGAACGCTGGGGAGTGTTTGGGCGTGTGGTGGTGTGAAGGGTCGGAAAAGCAGTGTCTCAGAGCGAGAGGCCGCTGGTGGTGCTTGTGCAAAGGAGCGGAGTTTAGGAGCCGGAGGGAGGTGAGTTCTGGCGGGATGGGTGATGAGGTGAGGTGGATGGGTGTCGAGAAGAGGAAATGGCCGTTAAAGCAAAGAAAGCTCGCTCGTCAAACCTTTTTGAGGAGCAGGCCGCAGATGTCGAGGGAAGCCTCAGATTAGCGTCAATTTCCTCCGTGGGGGCACTGCGGGCAGTAGACAGCAGCAGCGTTAGAGAGGTATATATGAGGGAGCTGGCGGGGTGCGCAAGTAATGGAAGTGGTGAGAAGGAAGGGGAGGCGAAGGTGAGGTTGCGGTCGGTTACGTTTGGCGATCGCAAAGCGGAGAGCAGGCGCGTCTTGGCACACTAGGCGCGATCACGTGCAGCAGCTTCAGTTGAGAACTGGCCTTCGAAACAGACGCGGAGAGTGGTGCGATGGCGATATTCGTACGTTAATTGACTGTAACAAGGTGACAGCGCACGTTGGTAGAAGCCAGGGAGCCCAGGCAAATCCGCGATGGACAATTCGCCCAGTTTCGCGTACGATTTCCCATCACAGCAACATCTCACGGGCATCAAAAACCTCTGCGACATTCCCTCACTTGCAATGGCACAATCACAGAAGGAAACACTTGCACGAATACAGCAATATGTCACGGCGGCGCGCGAGCTCCAGGACGATCCCATGGACTTCAACGCGTCTGTCACTGAAGCGCGTCTGGAGCAGACCGTGAGGGAACTGCAAGAACGTGTGCAGGAACAACAGGCGGCACTGGAAAAGGTATGGCAGTTCATACATTCCCAAATTGAGGCTAAGTTCTTGCAAGTTGCGCGCATCGTCCGAGATTGATGTCGAAAAAGCTGCATACGCATCCGAGGATCCCCGTGAGAAGCTCAAGCAGCTGCTGGCCGTGAAAGACGCGTACACACGCCTCACGCCCACCGCACCGTATCTTCCTCCAAAAGGTTCGATTCTGCCTGCGCTCCTAGCCGCACGTACCCTCCAGCAGAACATCCAAGGGTCCAAGGCAGCTATCACGAGCACTCAAGAGCAGATCAGCAAGTCAGATACCAGTCTGAAGCATGAAGAAGCGAACTTGCACGACGCAAAGCTCCTAGCCCAAGCTATGGAGAACCGCATCACGAGACTACGCACACAGCACGAAGCCCGTTCCCAAAAGACGCCAGCACAACTAGCCAAAGAGCTAATTGCTGCGAAGCGTGCGCAAAAGAAGGAGTATGATGAGGAGATGCAGAGGCTCAGTGACTCATTGAACGACTTCATCAACGACCATCTGTCTGCTATGGTCGCTGCAGAAGAGCTAGGTGGTCCAGTCGTGGGCGATATGTTTGACGTGGAGAATGAGACACTCGCAGCTGGCTTCACCAAGAAAGGCAAGGTGAAGTCGGGGAAAAAGGCCCCATCGGAGAAGTCACGACAGCGAAGAATTGATCAAATCTGGGGTAGCAAGGCTGCCGTGGAGGACGAGGACGAGCCGTTGACTGAGGCTGAAGCTGCCGACAACGAGCTGCGCCAACTCATCGAGAACCTCTTGACCACTTTGGCCAATTCTGCGGGTGGGAAAGCTTACTACGAATTGGAAAGAGACTCCGCGGCTTCTCGTTTCCTTGTCAGAGCCAAGATTGCACAGTTCCATCCGAGAGACGCCAGGAAGTTGCGTCTGATTGATTTTGGACGGGAGCTGGATGATTGAAGCATGCAGTAGAGTCTTGCGCTTTTCATATCTCCCAAGAAATCCATACTCTTTTTCTCCTTCACCGTTGTCGTTAGTCCAACCATAATTGTGCCTTCAAATCCGCTCTCACAACAATACCATTTTCTGACACATGTATCATTCACGTTTCATACCACTCCCACAATCACCTACCACTAATCCCCCTTCCTCGACCTTCACCAGCCACAGCACCACAGCAACGCATAATAAAGATTCGACATGCCTGACCCCCAGTCCTCGGCACAGACAAGCAAAATAAAGCCGAACTCCACATGTCATGACGGGACAAGTTCCCAAAACACGGTCGATGGCCGATGCCCAGTATTGGAACACCGGTACTACTTCTCCATCGCGCATGAGGCTGCACCGTTTTGTAGCTGGTGATCCAGCCTCAGGCACGGTTTCCAAAATATGTATCATCCCGGAGAACTCCACTCGACAGGAACTACGGGGAAGGGCTTGAATGTGGAGATTGTGGCTGCGATTTCCGCTCACGATGTTAGCTCACAGAATAGACGTTGACTCCAACGGTTGTACCGTAGGTTAAGTTTATTGAAAACTCGACCAACTACCTAGAAGAGGCACATACATCAAAATCCTTGCCGAAGGTTTCGGTACCTCGTCTATGTGATATCATAGCATGCTGCATCACTGCATCCCAACAACGCTGTTCTGGCTCTCAAGAGTCAAAATACATGGTTGATGACATGTCGCTTGCAACAAAGTTTCAAACGTGTTTCTTTCAATCTATGTATAGGGCCAGTAACAGTTACAGACAGTTTTTTTCTAATTTGGCTCTCTCTCACCGCTGATAGACAACTCAACATGCCGCTTTAACACTACCACGTTCACTTCATGATCTCCGCTCCGCTCGCGTGTCAAGTTGTGGAAAGCAAGGGTATCGCAGTTAGCGAAGCAGTCCATTCGCCGCTCCCGGAGTCGATCTCCTTCCAATAGTCCAACGACTCCCCCGAAAAGTCCAATTGCAATACTCTACAACAGTCACGTCTACCTCGATTTCTCATTTTTCTCCTCTTCTCTTCACCAAACCCATCCTTCAGTCCACAAGATACACTTCCGAAAATCTCATCTTACTCTCCATATGGCAACGACGCGACCGCGAATTCCACCAACCGGCGTCTTTCCAGCCCCAGACCCCACGCGCCCAAAGCTCAAGCTCAAGCTCCAAAAGAAGCACGTCTTACTGTACATATCAAGCCACAGTTTTCTATTCGACCAGCACATCCCCTTTCCCGACATGCTGTTGCTTGTTCGTGCATGTTTCCTTTTGTCCATTGATTTGCTGCCATCCATTCCCCCCTTCTTGGGCTGCAGAAATGTAGAAACATGCTGCATACGTGCTTTGTTTTAAAGTTTTAAAGTTTCGCCATCTGTGGGTAGGCGGGAGCGGTGAGATGGTAATGAGTGTATTGCGCATTTCATTTTCTTCATTCAGATAGCATGCGTTGGCAAAGCTTTTGCGTCAGGTACCGGTACCCCGGGTACCGACAGCTGTATGGGTATGTTGCGCTTGACGTCATGCTATCGGGTACACTTCGTCGCGAAGTTGCGGACTAATGCGGCCGATGGGATCCACAACTCATGCTGTTCTGTTGTTGTTGATGATTCCCCCCATGCCATACCGTCTGGTTGGAAACGAGGCCTAAAAGCGACAATTCCACATCACAGTCCCAAAAAAAGGGCTTCGAAATAACGAAAACAAAGCCCATCACGCCCTTTGAACCGCGGCAACCTATAATCTATTCCTACGCGCAGCATAAATAAAGTACGGCGACGCAGGGAGGGTACAAGATCCGCGCTCCCAAATTGGTACCGAGAACTCTCACGGTGCTCGCGAAAACCATCGGGACCATCCGTCCGGCTAGGCCAAGGATCGAGAGACAGATTCCCTCGGTTGAACGCTCCAATCCTCTCAGGGTGGGCATCGAAAAGAGAGATGGGAACCCGAATTCAGGATATTTCTCCGAAAACCCCTATCCCCGTCATTTCGGTGTGGCGTTTAAGCGAGGGCATGATTGTGGCAAGTGGTCTAACCCGCCCCGGCTGGTGAGATGGTTTGAGAATAGTGAGCTGTACCTTGATAGACGAGAGGACGACGACGACAACGAAGAGCTAGGCGACGCGCGATACACACAACTCTAATTTACGGCATCGATGCACGGCGAAAGATCTAGGAGGGCCTATGGCAGTGCATGCAGAGCGGAAAGTTCTGTATGGACTCTGGAGCACTGGGCATGGGCTTGAAGCAGCGGGAGGAAGAGCACGTGTTCGTCGTCATCGCCACATGGCGCACCCGTAGAGCAGCGTGCACGAAAGCTTAAGCTTAGCCGACCCCTAACCGACCCCATGTATGGTATCGACTTCAGCCAAAGAGAACAGCCAGCCACAAAGGCCTCGCTTCCCATTCAGGAATGTGTAGAGATAAATTATCCTCACCGCTTGCCGACACGAGCCTTCAGAGCTCAGCTTCACCTAATTCACCGAGTGGCGAGAAAGCCACGCAAGCTCTAGCCACGATGTAACAGTTTGCCATCATTTTCCCTACTAGCCACATGCACAGCTCTCTCCACCAAACAGCAGTTGCGGCAAGTACCATACCTTCTCGAACATCATCAACACCAACAGAAACGGGCCGAACTGGGCTGGAACCTTACACATGCACTCGCCACAGCTTCCACGCGTCATCTGTGGCTGTTGACTCACATGGTTGAAAGAGGGAATCGGACTTGTCGATCTAAAGTATGATGATACGGGGATCATCGTCAATGTATTGGATCAGCATCCTTCTTACACTTCTATCCCAACCCAGCAATTTGGACAAGCAATACAATATTACGGAATGTAACGCTCGACGGTGAAGGAATGCGTCGAAAGTATTGATTCTATCTTTTCTTTCTTCTTTTCTTCTTCAAGATGTTGTGCCGTTGGTGTTGGTGAGTCGCGGAAGTTCCAATCTTGGCATCTTAGTCGCTAAGGTATCTTTTTAAGTGGCGAACATGTCAACGAAACACACCCGGCACGAGCGCACTATTGGATCGTATGCAGGGGGTTTGGTAAAGGAAAGTTAGGGCCCTGGTTTTCGGAGACGGCACGGCTTGACAGTCCCAACCCGAGCGAAGCGTAAGTGGAGGCGTCGTCGTGGACCGGAAGGGTACCTGAATGCACTTATAAGATCATCATGAAAATCTCCGTGGCTTGACAGTATCTTCGCTTGCATTAGATAGTCGACGTATTAGAACAATCAGGACGGTTCGAAGTCATAGATCTATCCGCCACACCATCCACGGCATCCATTGAGAACAACTCTCTACGTCAAACACTACCCATCTCCAAACACGCCAACAACAAAAGATAACAACAGTTCCAGAACACCAATCCCCCACCCCCGAATCCCTCACCCTCAAACAAGTGGCGTCGAACAACTCATCTCTCCCCATTCCCTCCCCCCTCGTCCCCAGCACGTGGTTGGTTAAACACCCATCTCTTAGCCATGTACAGTGACATCAAGCCCTCTTCACGCGAGCCAAAAGGACCCCACTCCGCAGGCACGCAGGCACGCAGGCACACGCATCACAAGCGCGCTTCCACGTACGCCACGCTGCACCAACACATCATGTTCAAGCGCCAACGCCGTCATCTTGTACCATACCTACGTCAGGGCCAGCAAAAATAGGCGCTTTTGGGAGTTTCCTAGGACAGTTTTCCCAGGAACATCAACGTCCTATTCAATACCAGAAAAGCCCAAAGACTGAACTAAAGACTCGCGCTCGCCCAACCACAGTACAGTACATGCATTATCTATTGCGCAAGGGTGTCGCATGAAAAGAAGAGAGGAAAGAAGGGCCGAGGAACAGGATCCCGGGATCCGCGCTAAACTCGATCTTACACAGGGCTCCGACTAAATCAACCAATCAAACCATAACAGACATGTGCGTGCTTCACGGTTCACTTCCCCCTACAGAGCGGGAACGGAATCGAATCATAGACACCTACTTTAGTGCTTGAAGCGACTTGACCCCTTGGATTTTTTGTAAGACCACAGGGCAGTTTCCGAATTAACGTTTCTTCACTACCATACCCGTAATAGCGATCATCCATCTCATAGCGATAGATAGAGTAGGTAGATAATACCGAACTACCGAACTACCACGCAAGTGCCACGGTATCAAAAAATATATCTCGAGCACGCGCAGTTCATGACTCCAGTGCCTCCACACCCTCTCAACTCTCACCCTCGCTTTCGGATCCGTACCCAGCGGCACTGCATGTGGGCTATCCTAAGGCTGCACCCGCCCGTGCGACCTATACCACCATCGGACTAAGGCGCTCGCTCGCCGTTTCCCATTCAATTGGTGGGACCGCGGGTGCGCGGATTCGGATTCGGAGGGAGTGTGAGATTGCGAGTTTAGCTGTTGCGCGATGCGATGAGATGAGATGAGATTAGATTAGGTAGATAGATGGTGGTGATGGGTCTGGGGTCCTTTACCGTATCCGTATCGTATCGTATCGTATCGGATAGGGTTTGCAATGTTTTTACAGGGTAGAAAAGGGAGGGAGGTGTGATTGATTCTCTGAATGCGACTTGATCTTTGCATGGACATAGGGGGCAGAGGACATTGAAAGGAAGTCTCGTGTGGCAATTGAAAAAAGGGCGAGAGGTGTGATGTTTGATTCAACTCCTGTGAAAGGAAGCTTGCAATCTATTGCCGACACCGCTGTGATGTTATCCATCCTCTCGCACTGATTGCTGCGAGGGGCATTCGTCTGTTTGTTTCTTCCGTCACTCTTCCCTATAGCACCTTCATTCATCATTTCCCACGCATGTATTCCCCGAGTATCGCTCCCCTTTCCCCGTCAATCAAACCACCGAACCACCTGATCACGCTCGTCTCATCCCAGCTTGTTTGCCATGTGTATGATATGTAAAAATAAATCTGAAATATTGTAAACTTTCCTCAAGCTCTCAAAAAGGAATTGTTTCGTGTGTACGTGTCTGTTCAAACCGCCCGCTAAAGTCGCCAAGAAAGGCTCCAAATGTAGTAAAGATAATGGGTATCGTAGAAGCAGAAGAACAAATTGACATAAGAAAGTTAGAAAAAGAAAAAGTAAGGAGAAAAAAGTAAGGAGAAAAAAGTAAGGCTCGCGTGGAGCTGAGGTATCTTGGGAAAACAAGTCGGAAACGCCGCCAAGTTGTGAAGCGAATCGATCCAAGTGCGCAAGGTGTGTGAAGCGTGTGAATCTCCGGGCTCGCAAAATCCAATTCTCTTAGTCCTTTCCTATCCCGGTGCTTTGTGTGAAGCGACCAATCCAGCGCTGCAGTCCAGTGTACGTAGAGTACAAATATCATTACGTAGGGTATTCATCATTAGGTAGTAATTTGATGGCCAAGGGCGGGGGCGCGCAATTAAAGGAGTGAACAAAAGGGTGGGGCACCAAAGAGGATGGCGGCGGAAAACGATCCAGGCGTCTAATAAAGAAGTCGCAACTCGTATCCAGTCGAGTTGACGTTTTCAATAATGCCAATGTCGCCGTCGACTTGTATGTCCGTTGGACCAGCATCCCACTCGCGCTTGAGGGGTTGTTGCGGCGCAACTATTTCGTGAAATTCGGCCGTCATGTCTTGTTGTTCGGGGATAGCCTGGACAGCTTCGTCGTCGAGGAGAATTTGCAGCCCTTTCTGGTTAACACGAATGGTACGTGAAACTTTTGTGGGTTCAATATTGATCTTCATGGCGACGCCTCCGACGAGGGCTTTCACGGTGCGCTCCATAAGATACACCGCTCGGAAGTAGTTGTCTTCGGGTTGTTTGCCCGCAATCCTGGGCTGCACGAAAAAACACGCAACTGTAACGAGTCCATAATTAGCACATGGTGTACAGGGTAAGGGTTAATGCACCTACCGGGCTTTAACATGGGTTCGGGTGGCGGCTGATATGTCTGATCGACACCCAATGCTTCTATCCACCCAGATAGGATATGATCGTCGCCATAGGGCCGTTGCACTTTTGTTGGCACGTCGGAACCGGGATTCATGCTCCCATGGGGTTTGACGTCGCCCATTGCATTTTGGGGAAGACTTCGCCATTCGTTTGACGGCATTCGGGATGGCGGTTGGAATGATACTCGCTGTTGCAGGGCTGAGCCCCGGCGCCGGTCGGATTGTAGTGATTGTGAGCTCGGCGTGGGCGAGACAATCGATGAAGCCGCTCCTGTGTGTGCGCTTTGCCTCTCCCAAATAGCCGCGTCGACGTTGGTGTCAATCTTAGCCAGCTCTTGAGGTGTCCCCGAAAGCCGCACCGGGTGGAGGTCTGGATCGTCGTTTTCTTCTCCCTTCAGATACAACACGCTTGCAGGCCGAGTTGAGCTGAACATGTCCTGAAGATTGGCCAACTTCATATGGAGGTCTTCTTCTGCAGGCGGACGAGTGGCTCCAGATGCTGAGCTGGATGAAGACATTGACCACGTTCTCTTGTGCTTGGGCACCTTTCCTGGCCTTGAACTTGGCGCAGGCTTTGAGATTGATCCACTGCGTTTTCGCTTGCCAAAGTCTTTCATTCCAGATTCGACTTGAGCAATCTGTTGTTTCAACTTGTCGATCGTCTTCTTGACGTGCGCCACATCATTCGAAAGTTTCCGCTCCGCACCGTGATCACGGAACAACTTGACTTTGCAGTAGCATAACTCCGCGTTCAAATTGTCTTCTGGGGACCCCGGTGAGCTGGTGAGCATTTCCGTTTTTGCACACAGGCGAACGGGTATGCCCTTGACTCCCTTTGAATGGCTGAAATCGGTCGAGAGGAAATTGAATCGCACGGCGATGGAGCACTCGGGGGCAGTGTTATGAGCAGGTGTCCAGGTAACGGCAAAACCGTCGAAGGAAGCGGTATCAAGCTCGATTTTTGGGCGTCCCTGCACTTCACCACCTCCTGCTTGAGTGGGATCAACGAATTCGACTGCCTGAAGACGGCCTCCTCTTTGATGCGCTTCGTTTGTGCCGCGACCCTCCTTCCACAATTGCCAACACGCTCCTGGGCGCTGCCGTTGCGTCTCGTCCTCGAAGGAAATACGCACATAGGTCCGGTATTTGACGGGAGCGGCCGAAGGCGGCTGAATTGGTGCAGTGTCTACCAGTGAGATAGTGTAGGCCTGCCCTTTATTGAGGTACGTAACGGGGATTTCTTCTGCAGTCTTGATCATAGCAGTGGGCGCGTTCAAAGTAACGTGGTATCGAAAGCTACGAGGGGTCAGCATGACATCGGGTGCACTAAAAAGGTAAGAAGGGCAACTGACTTTTCGCCGGGAGGTTGTGCTAAAGGCTGCGGGACGTTCTTCCCATACGTCTGAGGCGCATATCCGATCAAGGGCGACTGTTCTTGCATCTCAACGTCGGGAATCACATTGTCCATGGGGTGGTTTTCGTGAGTGTGCGCGATGGGGGCATGCTGTTCGAACGCCGATGGTCCATGGGTGAACTGGTGCGGAGCGAATGACTGTGAATGTGGAGTCTGCAGGGCGAAGGGGTTTTGGTTCGCAAAGTGGTGATGGGTGCCGAGAGCGTGGGGATTGAAAGCATGGAGTTGGTGAGTCGGTGCGGGCTGGCCAGCATGCACGCCAGCCTCAGAGGTGGGTAATGACAGTGGTGTACCTAGTCCAAAACTGAAGCCGGGAGTGTGCAGGTCGCCAGCCTGACTGTGGTAAATCGTATTGGTACCGCCTGGTGTGGGCGTATAGTATCCGGGAGGTTGATTAGCAAAAGAGGTGAAGGCAAAGCTGTTGGGATCGAGGAGAGAGGGCGTGAACCGCCATGGCTCGTTGTTTCCACGCGGTGTCGGGTCTGCGTCCTTGATGTCTTCATGCTCGCCGAACGGCCTACAACACGTACACTGTCAGTAAAGCACTGTTTTGCACGTTTCTTAACCTTGGTGTTGGGATCGAGTTGCTGCCCGCGTGTGGAGAAGGTTGCGCTGGATCAGCGCATCGCGATCGGGTACCAGAAGAACGGGGAACATACCGGTTGGTATGTGCTACATCAAGCGCATCCGTGAGCGAGGTGCCGGGCGGATGAGCAACCGACTGCGACCGTGTGAGATGGTGTTGCTGCTGCTGCTGCTGCTCCTCCTCCTGTTGCGACGTGAGGTGGGGGAACGAAGCTCGGAAGCTCTGGAGAAGCTCTTCATTCGGCTTCTGCGAATTGGTCCTGCGGAGCGGTCAGCGTAGGTACCAGAGCTCGGCTGCGACATGGTCGCATTGCCATGAAGCTGCGAGGGCGGCGATGAGGGGGCATACCGATTTCGAAACATCGCTGGGAAGCTCGAAGCAGAAGCGCTATGTCTGTAGGAGCATCGAGAGTGCGTGAGGTTCGAAAGATGGGGAGGCTCCAAAGGTGACTTGATGGAACGGAAGTGATGCCACAGAGGTCAAGCCACAGGTGCAGGGCCGATGCATGTACTGGCATATACTGTAAATCCGTACTGCGAGGTCAGGCGTCTTTTATCGGGCTAGTCGCCGAAGCTTGGACTGGGCCAAACGACAGGAGGATGATCGTTTTGTCGCAAAAGCGGCGCGCAGCGACAAGCAGCCATCGAAAGCGGTCTGGCTGCGCTCCCTGCGCGTTCTGCCGCTGCCCTGGCGCTGCCCGGCGTGCGAGGCTAGGCCCCATTGCGATGCAGTGATGCGCCGTCACCCCTCGCCGGCGGGGCGGCAGCGAGGATATGTGCACAGCCACTGCCTTACGTCTTCCGCGATGACTCCATAAACTCTGCATGGCCAAAACGGGATGGGATTGTCGCTGCCGTCGTCTTCTGCCTCCTCGAGCTCCATGGGCCTGTGCCACGCGGACCCAGCCCGTCGTTTCTCGAGTCCACCCTTCATCTACCACGCCAGTCTCTGTACCAGCCGCTGTGGCTCGTGTACAGTACGTGACAGGCCCTCTGCGTCGCCGGTAATCAATGTCCCAACCGGGAGTCCGCTAGGTCGTCTTTGAGCTGAAGGTACCCGGGACACATGTACGGTACGTATTATTACCACCCGCCCGCTCGTGTGCGCTGGCACTCGATGACCTCTGAACTTCACCCATGTTTCCCACGGCTTCTTCTTCTGCCGCTCTAATAATGGCGAACAGCAGAATGCCCTTCCAACATGCTTCACAGCAATTTCCCATGCGTACGGGAACCAGGACAGCCCCGCCAGCCCGCCGTCGGAATAACTGTGCGTGGCCAATCCAATGGCTCTTTCGACTTGAGACTAAATCAGCCATAAATATCGCTTGGGAATTAAGTCTCGAACAGTGCCGGTAAGCCAGATCGTCGCAGCACAATAAAATAACGGCTCTCATCCTCGAATTGATGGAGCCGATATTAAGGAGTTTGAAACGGGCGCTTTCCTCTCCGCAGAAGTAGTGGCCTCGGAGACCCTTCACAATCGACGATTCCTTCGTTCCTTCGTCATCGTGATTGTTTTTGTGCTTCCGTGACTTGTAAAAAAAATGCATTATTGCACCCGCCAACGAGACGGTCGTTACATCGAACTGCGGGCGTCGCAGATGGGTCGGCATTCTCCGCCAACCGAGAGATGATGCATGTGGCCGGGCATGTAAAAATAGTGTGGCGGCGATTCTTCGCCACATGACTAAATAATGAAGAGGGGAAGAATCGACAAGCGGGATCTGGTGCGCATCATCACGCCATGGAACGCTGCAAAACGTCAAACGTCCTTCGCCACAGCGCTGTTCTCGCCACAGTGTGGCGCTGATCGACACGGGTTGAGTGGCGCAAAAATTACCGCTATCTGGGGGATTCGTTGTTCTCCGACGGTGATGGGTCACCAGAAGAAAAGAGACGCGTATGCACTGTAGCACTGCAGGTCAGTCGCCTCGGGGACGAGTCCGTCGTGAAGAACCTCAGTTTCTCGTCTCTAGCGCATTTCGTAGCGTGCCAGATGTAAGATAGCTCGGCGAAGGGAGGGGGACTGTGACCTCCAGTGCTACAACCACCGGACGGCTCGATCGGTGACTGCTTTCCCGCTGGTAAAGAGATTGACAAGTCACTGTAGGAATGCGAGTTGCTGATGTGAGATGTTGTTTGAGGTAGAAAGGTTTTCATTCGTGCGCCGTGACGAGAGCTGCAGTTCCTCCACTGCGCTGGCTCTTCCACACTTTTTGTGCAACTGGATAGGATATCCCTCGCCCTACCGATTTCCCATTCGCCATTGACCGCTCGCCTGGATAATATCGAATGATCCTGACGTGACAATCATATCTACGTCTCGTGGAGTTGAGAAAGTCGGCACCAAGGTAGAAATCAAAAGATGGCTTTTTAGACTAATCATCTGTATACACCTGCTAGAGGTTTAACAGGAACCTTAACATAGGACTACTTACTGCCGTCTTCTACAGCCCCGCGAGAGCCACCTTAGAACGCTGCACTGTCCGACTTGGACTTCTCATAAGCGCGAATTGCAGCGTGAACGGGTCCCGCCTTAACAGGCCGCATGCTACCGCGTGAATTCTCGCGAAAAGCAGTCATGACTGAAGATTTGGATTCGCGGCGATTGTCTTGGTTGAGCCGGTTGCTGAGAGACTGCAGACTTGACATCGACCCATCTCGACGAGCGCTGCCAAATGCTGGTCGTTGTACAGGGCTGGGGATTTTCGACTTTGGAACATCCGAGATTAGTGTCGAAGAATCAACACTGGACGGCTGGGATGGTTGTGCAAGGTCTAATGGAGTCTCCATCTGTGCTTTCGGAAACGCAAAGTCATCGCCGGGCTCAAAGGAGAAATGGCGGCGGCGCTTCTGCGCAGACCCGAGCAAAGGCTGGGACTGCGCATGTCGAATTGGGCGCTTGGGCGTCACGACTACCTCGTTATCGCTCTCGGTCGTTGGGTTAGTTGCGCGGAGTCTGGCGTCTTGCTCATCCGGGAGAGAGTCACCAGTCCATGAGAAATCTGACTCTAGTGACTGTGGGGTCATCCTACCTGGCGCCACAAGTTTTCCCAGGTTGAGCTCACTCTGCACCTTACGGGAAAGCGTGGTATCATTCTCTCGTGTAGGTGGCGTGCCGTTGGGAACTTCGACTGTGGAGTCGCTGGCAGAAAAGCGTCGCGATAGAGCAACCATATCTAAGATGGCGAAGTCAGTGTATGTCTCATATGTATTTCACAGGCATGTATCACTTACGGCTTGAAGGTGACGCTGGTCGTTGGCGAAATACTGTGCCATGTCAGCCAGTCGTCTTCAGAGAATAAGCCCATGATTGACTCACTGTTTCTAGTCCTTGCCTTGATCTGCTCTTCTAGCTGGGCTACGGGTACGTCCTGGAAATTAGTGAACCCATCGAGGTCCGACTTGCGTCCCAGCACCTTCTTTCTCTTTACGACGCTATCCATCCTGGCCTTGACCAGCCTGTCTATTTGTCAGCTGTATTATCAGGTAATTCGAAAAAGAGCTTACCCTGCCATGCCAGAGGTTCCATGTGCAATGAACAACTCCAGCCGCCGTATCTCGAGCTGGTAGCGCACTTCGGCTTCGTGGAAATTCTGTGTTGCCTTCTCCAGTTGTTGCGATGTCTCCTCTACCTTGCCGGTTAGCGTCTCGTTCTGGTCCCGCGTCTTACGGTAGTCCTCAAAGAGTTGGAAAAGACCGCTGAAATGGCTGACTGGGATCGGTCTGCTCGGTAGTCTCCGCATATGCGCGTAGGTAGATTGTAGCGCGACTTGCGGGTCGACTAGTGGGTTCTGGGGAGCAGGCTCGATCTCATTCCACCACTCTTCTGTGGGATCGATATGTTTGAGGTGTTCCTTTGAATGAAGCCCGGAGAGATAGTGCACGAGCTTGGGCCTAGACGAGCGACGTGGAGTATTTGCCTCTACGAGCGCCTCACCCTGGCCGCCCTCGTCTGTCACGATGACTGCGGGGGTCTCTGGCCGATCCAAAACGGTCTTTCGCCAGCTAGGCGGTCGTCGACCCGTATCTTCGGCGGGTGATATATCATCGTTGGTGGTCTTCAGATCCTTCGGTCGATGCTTAGCGCGCATGCGCCAGACGGTCTTTTCGGGCATTTTCGCGTTGGCTGAGATGAAAGTTCAATCCACGATGGTGCTGGTGATGCGAGGTGGTGAGGATGCAGGTGTGCGTGTCGTGAGTTGTTTTGTTGTAGTCTGGCTTCCCAAATTGCTCCTGCCAAACCCTGAAAGCAAACGGAAGGCGCGCCCCGACACCTCTTCATCTCATCATACCCTCTTCAACTGAGACTCTTCGCCAAACTCCCATACGTGCCGGCACGATCAGGTCCAGACAACAGTTCCATTGAGATTTATCCGCCACGAAAAGGGCTTTCTTCCGAACCAAAAGGAATCTGCAGCACCTGACGCCATAGCATCCGAGGAAGACTTCGACGTTATGAGGAGCACTCTAGCGTCTTAGTAATAAAGTTTTCCATAGCGACCGCTTAATCCTACTCCGAGGGTGGCTCAAGGATGCGCTTTGTCGCCTTGAGCGATATGCATCGTCGCCGTGTTCTCTTCAACAGCCCGGTCATTCACAATTCATCTCTTTCCTCACTCTTCAGAGACACTATAACACCCAGTCTCTACTCTTGTGGGGGAAGCATGTCGTAGCAAGCACTCTATATTCATCACTTTCGAAAATTGCGACCAGAGAAACGTGGGAAGACGAAGGTTGAGATAAAAGCAAAATTTTGAACAGGAAAAGCAAAACCGTCCTTGAATGCTCTGTATGTTGGTCGTCAGTCAAGAAATTTCTTGGAAGTTGACCAGAGTGATCAGGGTCCGCCACTGGTCTGTGACGCAAGTGATTCGTCTGTCCTGTTTTTGCGTCGCTGCCCATAAGGAGATGATAGCAGGTGGGTTTGCTGCAAATGGGAGTTCCTAGAAAGGCGAGAGAATGCTTGGTGGGATAGAATGGTATCTGGATGTCGTCGTCAACGTCCGAAGTTGGTTCCGCAAGCAACTCACTAAGCCTAATACAGACTAGCGCTAACCCTATCTTTTACCTCTGGACTCACGCGCACGGGTGGAATTGGAGTCACGTTCTTTTGCCACCCGCGCTCCAATTCGTTGCATGCTAATAATTGAATTAATGCGTATAGCCTTGGTTCGCTAGGGATACAATTTCCACGTGACTCCAATCTCTACCGTATCCACTACGCTCCGCGAGTAGTGCTCACCACATGTCCACTATCGCAAGTCTTCTTTTTGGCTCACCCGAGAACCTGCTCTTCCCAATGCTTTTTACACCTGACAGTATTTGCGAGCCTCACTGCACAAAGATTCATAATTTCCATCGTTCATTCCACGTTTCGCCTCAGTTTGAGCCCCGTTTCACCACACCCAACCCGCGCAGATCTCCAGAACAAGAACGAACGGACCGTTCGCACTACGCGTCTCTCTTCGATCTTGTCTCGACTAGCCATCTAGATTCCACGCAAACATAGGGAAGGGGTGACAAAGATCTCTCATTCTTCATCACCGCCTCACCGTCTCAAGAAGACGGGGGATGATGGGCAGCTATATATGCGTTCACCAAGCGCATCCAAGTCTACCAGATGCTTTGAAGACATAACAAAGCACCGCGATGGCTAAACCCGTTAATTTCAAATGAGCGCCCGTCCGATTCGAAGCGTGCGCGTCACGCCCGAACCTCAGGCACCAATTCCAAGCATTCTGATACACGACCCCACGTCGCATCCTCCAGCTCCCAAGGCCAACGCATACGCTCTTGACCAATCCCGCGCGACCCGTCGTCCCAAGACAGCTACCCCCCGCGCAAATCCTGCTCCACGGGGTGCTATGCAGCACCAGGAATCCTCAGGAACCGTAGGCATCCGGTTTCAGGCCAACTCTCCGATACAGGCATAGTGTCATTGAGCAAGCCTTGGGCGCAACGCGAGTCAACATATCGAAAGAGCGCATGGAAGGAAGCAGCGCGAGATGACAAAGGCTGGGCAAGGTATTAAAGGCAGAATATGCCCCGGTACTGAGGTTTGATTTTTCTCCCTGATCATTCCAAACCTGAACGTTCTCTCTCTCTCTCCTCACCACTTTCTTCATTCAAAACCTCGAACCTTTTAATACTTTCTTCTTTTTTGAAGGAATAAGACACTCCTTTTGTCGCCGGGCGACTTTCCAATTACCACAACTCTTTCTCTTCGATACCCCGTCCTTTTTTCGACTATCAAACGTCCATATAATCCTTATTTCAAAATGAAGTTCACCACCGTCGTCGCTACCATCCTCTCCATGGCCGCTTTCGCCTTCGCTGCTCCCATCGGTACGTCGACATGCAGTAACAAGCATTCAATAACGTCATACTAATTCAATCTACAGAGAAGGCGACCCGCGCGGCTGACAATGGAAATCACGGCATGTGTGTCAAGGGCACAGGAGGCACAATTGAGCAAATCGCCAACTGCTAAACGCCACAAAACCGACTCTGTGAGCGAAGAACGACATTGGCGTGGATGATACGAAAAGAGGAAGAAGGAGCGAGGATGTGAGGGGGGTTGAAGGACTTTGACAGCCTTTTCTGTGGTGTGTGGAAGGATAGGACAGGGCGCACATCTTTTCACCTTCACTTGCCTACGGGCATTGGCCTTTATGGTAATAGAACCACCGCAATGGCACTCATGTACCAAAGCACACAGAAATTATACCAACAATACCCCACAACCGCAGTTAAATGGGTCGAAAATTAATTGATGTGAAATCGCGATATATATGCCCAACCCCCAGAGAACATTCATTCCATCATCCCAAAATCAAACGCCGGCATACCAAAGCTGCTTTGTTCAACTTCTGACGTCGCCTCCTCAAGTTTCTCCTTCAAATCGTGCGCATGTTTGATCGCCGGGTCCCTGTTTTGAGCCTCTGCAAACTTGATAGCTCTCTCGAATTGCCTTTCCCCATCAGCCGTCAGAAGGTCCGCGCCATTACGCACGAGGAGTGACATGAGATCGAATCGGCCGAGTTCCGTTGCTGCTTCGAAAGCGGTCCTGCCTCTTATTCTGGCCGCTGGCGCATTGACACAAGCGCCATTTTCGAGGAGAAGTTCTGCGATTGGGATAAATTCACTCTTGGCTGCGAGCTGCAGTGCTGTGAAGCCCTGGCAAGGTGCAGCGGGTGCATTGACATCTGCGCCTATTTTGATCAAGTGCGCGACTACATCGGCGTGCCCGCGTTCGACTGCAAGTTGGAGTGTTGTTCGCTTAGTGCTGTTGGTAGCTGGTCTATTGACGTTCGCGCCGTACTCAACTAGCAAATCGATGTGAGGTATTGAGTTCAGCAGGACCGCGTTGTTGAGTGGAGTGTACGATAAAGGGACACTTGAATCGTCCTGACTCTCCCTGTTTATCTCTAAGCTTAATGCTTCCGGATCGCTTCCTGAGTTGAGTAGGGCACGCATGATGTTTAGTGAACATTTCCGCTGCAGCACAACACCCAGGGCGTTCAATTTGGTTTCCCAATTGTGGGAAAACAAGGTACTCTTCATTGCGTGCATTTCGTTGAGCTCGACATGGCTTTTCAGCAGATAGACGAGCTCCAGGTTGTCAGATTGCGCAGCTTCAACGAAGGCCGGCCACAAGCGCCGGCCCCTCGAGACCCGGGCACAACTTTTGCATGCTTCAAGGAGCTTTTCTATTGAGGCTCGATCCCTAAGCTGCTCGAGCTTCATTATCGCCTTGCAGTCGTAAGGTTCGGCCCCGAGATCGACGAATTTCGTGATCAACTCCGTGTCCTCGATAGATGCAGCCGCTTCAAGAGCGCTAACGAAGTAATAGTAGCCATGGGCAAGGTTGCCATCAGTCCGGGGGTTCAATGAAGCTTTGTTATCCAGAAGTAGTTGAATGATTTGCTTGTTACGGTGCTGGATAGCAACGATGAGAGGAGTTTCCATTAGTTCCATTGGGGTTGTTACAAAGCTGTCACGGGGAGGAAGTGGTGAGTCGACCCCAACACCACGTCGTAGAAGGTCTTGCACCATGGTTGCATCATCTCGTTCAATTGCAATTGCAAGGAGTCTTCCACAATCCCTGAAACGACTGAAGTCGATGCAATCCAACACGGCCAAGAAAAAGTCTCGATCACCGCAGTCCATAGCTAGTAGGACGGCATTGAAGGGACAGGTGCCGCCTGTCCTTTCGAAGAGGTCCGTGATTTCCTCGTTATTTCGTGACTGTATGGCTTCTTCGAAAGCCTCAACGTTCGTTACGCCTCGAGCGCGGCAAAGCATAGCCAAAATGTTTTTATACCCGTGCGTTTGCGCTTGATCTATGGCATCTGCAAAGGCTTCGTTCAAGGCGTCTTCTTTTGAAGAAAGAATTTCATTGGGATCTGGCCAGTCGCCTTCATCATCTTCCTGCCCAATAGGCTGTAGGAACCGGCTCAGCAACTCTTGATTTCCACTCTCAGAGGCGGCAACAATGAGAGTAAGCCGAGCAAAACCACTTGAAAGGGTCTCTGACCGATCGTGGAATGCATCGATAGCGGCTGAATTTCGCGTACGTATAGCCTCAGCATATGGTGTTGTCCAACGGAAACGGAAGTTCCATGGCAGTATATCATCTGCGAAGTTGGAAGAATCGATTAAACCGAAAGAGGAAGCACCAGCATCTAAGAGCCTCATTAGTAGGTCTGAGCGCTTTGCTCGAACACCTTCGTAGAGGCTTTTTGAGGTCGCCCGGACGCCGGCTGATAACAGGAAGTCGACTACAGTGACATATTCACGGGCTACGCCAACTTGTAAAGCATTTGCCATCGCCTTTGATGCGTCTACACAACGATCAGGGTGAAAAGCCGTTGACCAGGCGGGACAGGTGGATTGTAAGCTTTGCCCGACCTTGCGAATGACCCATAACGCGTCTTCTTCCGACAAGCTGCGAATTGCGTTCGAGAAGAATCCCTTGCTGATCCATGTCAGCAACGTCTGGGGTCGTGAAGGTGGGACCTGGTTAATCAAGGATTTGATCAAATCCAAATCCCCGGAACGTGAAAGGTTCTCGAACAAGGTTCCGCCGACAACCCTGAGCCCTCCAGAGAGAAGGATTTTAACATTCTCAATGGATAGTTTCATATACACCGGCATTTGCTGCAGTTTGCTGTGCAATATCTTTTTCGATCGCTCGTCGCAATTTTCTATCACCAACCTGACTAATTCCGGTTGACCATCGTTGGTTAAAGCATAGAGTAGGTCGTAGACCCCCTTGCCTTTGAGTTGCGATAGTATTAACGCCTCGGGGGTCGGACTTGTGCGGAGAAGACCTATGATTACCTGGAATGCTCTTACTCGGAAGGCTTCCGCGAATAAATTGAGGTAAAGAGCTTGCGAATAGGGTGGCCGCAAACACGTGTCGAGTCTCTTAAACAGATGTTGTGATCCATGCTGAAGGTATGCCAGCGCCCATTCAACCGGCTTAGAAGGCCTCTGGGGAATCCGTGAAGTTAACCACAGGGAATTCCGTGAAGTTACTCCCAGTGGCATGTGGTTGTTCACCAATTCATGAATGGCGACATGCAAAATAGCCACGCCTTGAGACATGTTGGCAAGGTTGGAAGCGTGACGCGCTGGAATGATAGTGTTGATGGCTTGATTGAGGACTTCGGCTGATACCGCTACCGTAGAGAGTGCCTGTTCGTTGTCCGTACTCGAAATTAGCTCCGGCAACGAGAAAAGCGAGAGTGTATCGGCAGGAATCAGCGAACGAAGCTTCTGCAGTACCACATATTGTAAAGAGAGAAAGTTGGTTCCATCCGTAGGATCTGTCCATGCCTGGACATCAGCCGTGTTGAATTCCTGCCACAGAGCAGTTGGTGAAGTGTAGTGTGGTCCGGCAAGTTCCATGGGTATAGGTTCACATCCGATCTGATCCATTACGTTGTAGAAGGATTGTGCCAGGTTGATGGCGAAGGTGTTACTTGGATCTGAAGCCAGCGCCAAAGGACCATCGGAGCCCACTAGTTCTTCATCCCAGGCAGGAAACCCTTCCGGTGGAGCAGAGCCCCCGGAATCATTAGCAGCACTGGCCACATTTTCGGGCAGTCTCTCTTCGGGCTCTATGCGAGACTCTGGGCTCCGGATCTCGATGGATGGAGGGAGTTGTCCAGTCTTTAGTCGTTGTTGCTCGTCCTCGTCGAGCACACCTCGACGGCGCGATGTTTCTTTGCGGACTTTGTGTGCTTGGAGGCGCTCGCCGTTGGCGTGAACCTCGCTTTCCAAACCCCGAGATTCCCTCTCTCGTAGTATATTGGCGATGATGAGCCAATCGACTTTGTTCAACTTCTTTCGAAATCCCCATTTTCGGAAGCGATTTTCGTACTGCGATTCACTGGCAAGGTTTAGCTAAGACAACAAAACTGAGCTCAACGATGCTCCATACCTGGCATCAAAATCATGGTGACGTCGCATGTAGTCTATGATGCCGTCGTCTCCTGGAAGCTTCCGCTTGTCTCGCCGAATCAACCGTTCGATGATTGATTTGTTTGCCTCCCATTTGGCCTCGGGGATTTTCGAGCGACGTGTCGGTGCCATCGCACTGGTGATTGAGCATGCTCGGTTTGCGCTGGAGGAGCGTGAATAGGATCGGTTCCGCCTTGTCTTTGAGCTCCCGAATGGTGCCGTCAACGGGGCTGTACAGTCGTTGCCTGCAGGCGTCAGGGGAAGGCTGACTCCCAAACCTGTTCCGAGGGCTTAGCGAATCACAGCACTTCACCTAACCGCTCCCTCAACGTCACCTCGATGCGATACCTTCGGCTTTGAGGTCGCTTCGATATCAAGTTGAGCGCACAATGCTCCGGTATAACGTACGTGGAGAGAGTGGTCATGAGTTCTCGGCCTGCAGAGCACCAGTTCGCGCTTTCTCGAAGTAGCTTCGTGGGGATACTGCGTCTTGTCAACACCAACGGGACATACAGGGTTCCGGCAGGGATTCTGCAAGGGGCAGCAGCCAATAGAGTGACTAAAATATGACGATCTGGCGACGATTCGTCTTAAAATTTGGAGACGTTTTTAATATTGTTACAGATTTTTGTGCTTCAGCCAATTAAAATAGCTGATTAAAGAGTATACGCCAATCACAGAGGCCGCATAAATACAAGTCGATATCCTAGCTGGTAACCTTGTTTATCCCGTGTTGACAAGGCGCAGTACCATTGAAACTGGGAGCTGGGCACGATGGACAGGGGAGAGCCTCATCCTGAACACCATAACCTGAATACCAGGACCTGAATACCACAACCTGAACACCACAACCTAAATACCATACCCTGAGAACCATAACCTGTGAAACCCTCTTCCAAAACATGTACAGACCGAGAATTAAATACCTTGACTGCGCCAGTAGATATGGTACTTTCCCCATCATCACCGCTTCATCCCAACTCAACGCAAATACAAGCCATACCTACCCAGCGGAACCTCTCCCGAAGAAACCGTCAACATGGACGACTGGAGCCCAGAGGCCATCATCGCACTCATCACGCTCTTTCTCAACCTACCACCATGCATCTATGGCATATACAAGCTGATCGAGCTCAGCAACAAATGGATCGCCGACCGGGGGATGTGACAGGCTCAGAGCCCTATTCATTTTCGTAAGTACGCACCCTTCTCCTTGCCTACCTAGATACACGCATCTAGCTGCTAAACTCCACGCTTGTAGGCTAAATATCACAATATAAAAGACCTGAACCTTTACAACAAAACCAACTCCCGCCTCCTCACTCATCACTTACATACCCTAAAAAATACCAACCATCCATCCCTACTCCCTCATCAACCCCTCCAAAACCTCCTTCCCCTCATCATCCAAATCCGGAAACCGACTCAACTTATAAAAATCCTTCCAAAACGCCCTCCCCCCCTCAAAACCCTGCATCTTCCCCCTCAATAACTCCTTCCACTCCGCATCCTCCTTACTAAGCCCAATCCCCGCCGCAGTATACTCCCACCAGACTGGATAATACCCCGCCCACTCCCAGTCCACAATAGCAGCGAGATTCCCATCCTTAACCATGATATTAACAGTCGTCAAGTCGCCGTGTGTGAATGTATAAGGCGCACAAGGCGGTAATCGTTTCCGAAACGCGACTCGCGCCTTCTCAGGTAGTATGTCTAGTGTCCGCACCAGAGACGCCCAGAACTCGTCGTCAGATGTGAAAGGCCCATGTGGCGTCTTTGTACCCTGGAGGAACAGCCAGCCAGAATACAGCGGCGCGTCTCCCAGACTCGCCATCTTGCTGGACTGCAGTGCACGTAGTTGCTCAAGGAACTTTGCTGTTTGATCTGCGATCCGGATCCTGGCTTCTGGAGATAATGTCGCCCATGCATCCTGCAGGTTCTCGCCTTCCACACGGTCGACCATGATGAACTGACGGTTATTTTTATCGAGCCAGGCTTTTGCGATCCCTGGAATGGAGATACTTGTGTAAGCTTGGAGGAATTCAGTATTTGGTACTTCGTACGTTGGTGGATCCGCTGGCCGCCCTTTCAGGACGACGTCGGCGCCTACAAACCATGCACCCCGTTGACTTGCGCCGTAGAAGAGCTTGACGCTACTTGCGTAGCTGCAACAGCGCTGTTTCTCAGATGTCCAGCTGCAGGCCGGGCATGGATTGGTATTGTTGGTCTCTGCCATGTTTGATTCTCTACTCGGAGGTAAGGAGAATGAGATCTTTTGAGGAGCGTAGGATGATTGGTTTGGTTGGGAGGCGCAGTTCTTCGTTAACGCTGTGTAAGTTAGCAAATCTATAGACTAGTTTTGGTCGTATTTTCTTCTTCTAAAACTGTAATATGTACGGACCAGAGAGTTTGTATAATACTTCGCAGGAGTGACGGAGGTACTTACGCTAGATTGAGGGACGTTACGATACGCCTTAAGCTGTACAGTTGCGACTTTTGTTACTATACAGCAGAAGTCGAGCTGGGCTTTACACCACCGTTGTTGACGGAGGACATGGACGGGAGCCAGGCTCCAGCAAGTGCTGAGCATCGAATGCTTGGCGGGCCTAAGCTGCTTTAGTCCGGCATGTCTATGAGGATAATACAGAGCCAAATACCTTCTATCGACGTCACCTTCTGTCTACATTCTCCCCCCAACGATGAAAAAATTGAGCACTTCTGAGTCACCAGTTAATTATCGCCAAGGCTTAGCTAAACTCATTTGGAGAGAAGCATCCATTGCAATTGTTTGCAGATTGACAGAGCTTTTGGCATCGGACGCTTCCCCCCAAATCTCCTGCTCCCCCCCACCCACCACGCTCCCTCACCCACCACGCTCCCTCACCCACCACGCTCCCTCACCCACCACGCTCCCTCACCCACCACGCTCCCTCACCCCATCAACCCACCTAACCACCTCCTCCCACCCCCTCTCCTCCACCCCCACTCTCTCCCTCTCCCTCTCCACCGCTTCATCATACTCCATAATAGCCAGCAACCGCATGCGCCTCAGCACCAAAAACCCGCCGGCCTGCTCATACCTCTCCACAAAGCCCCTCATAAACTCCCTCTCTTTCCGTCTCTCTTTTTCCAGAAACCTGAGCATTGGGTTGAAGATCCAGATGTCCTTGCCGACTGCAGTAGAACTTTCGTCCGCTGTTTCGTTGATTCCATCTCTGTCTTTGTCTTTGTCGTCTTGTCCGTCCAGGCTAGGGAGTGCAGAGATGAGTGTGTTATAAGTCTCCTCATCCACATCGATAGCCCTGCAGACCTTATCCAACGTCTCCACGGGCGTCTCGTCGCCCAAAGCGCTGGTTTCGCGCATACGTTTCACGCGGTCGTAGATGAACGATGGCGAGTGCGAGGTGGCGAAGAGGAGGATATGGGAGATGAGGGAGATGTGTGCGAGGACGTGTGTTGGGTTGAGAGAGTGTTTGGGCGGGAGGGGGAGGGTTATGGTGTGGATATGTGGGAAGGGTTTTGGTTCCTTTTCTGCTTCTTCTTTGTCTTGGTGGTCATTCCCCTCTCTCTCTTCTTGGGCTTTTGTTTTGGCTTTTCCGTCTTTTTCTTCGTCTTCGTCCTCGTCCTCGTTCTCATCGATGTAAAACCCCATACAAAGCCTCTGCCCCCTCCTCTCCCATCTCCTAACATCCCTCACCAAGCCCCCCACCCCATCCCCTGCCCCTTCTCCCTCACCCATAACAATCTCCCCCACATCCTCCCACCACTCCCTCCTCACCCGCAAAACATCCTCCCTAAACCTCGCCTTCTTATCCGCAAACTCCAACTTCTCGAGCCACTCCCCCTTCACCTTCCCCCACCTCTCCTTCCTCCCCTTCCCTACACCCTCCACAACCCCCCTTATCAATTCCTCTTTTTCCAGCTTGAGGCGCCGCACCTCTCGTTTGGCCAGAAAGTTCGACAGCGGCCAGTGCGAGATGAGGAGGTCCGGCGTACTCAGCGACAGCAACTCTCGTTCGCATCCCGACAGGAGGATGAATAGATTCGCAACCGTATCCTCATCCCATCCCACCCCGACCCCTTCACCGCTGTCCTTCCCTGCGGGAGTCCCTAGTCGAAACCCCATCCTCCCCCAACCCCGCCGACAACCCACGACGCGAAACAAGCGCCCCAGATCCGGATGTACGAACTTATCCATATGCTGCAGCACGTCAAACACCGCGTCGACTTCCCATGCGAAACTGCGCCACGCCGCGCTCTTCTTGTCGTCGACGTTTTCCACCACAACGCCGCCGCGCTGCAGCATGAAGCCGCATTTCCACGCCCGGTTGCCCAGCGCACGGTCTTCTCTGGCCGTGAAATGGGCGTCGTCGGCGTGGTGGGGGTGTATGATACCGATAGCGCTGGAGTGGTTTGGGTTTGGGTTGGGGTTAGGGGAGGTGGGTGTGAGGCGGAGTATCCATGCTCCGCTTTGTTCGAGCGTCTTCCATTTCTTCTCTTGTTCGTCGCTCCATGCCCTTCTTCGCTTCTCGAGCGCTTCTTTGGCTAAGAGCCGGTCCTTATCGTGCCGTAGTATTCTGGTTACGCCGTCGTCTTCTTGGAATTCCGAGCCTTGCCAGACTTTTAGGAGGAAGTTCGGGCGGAGCTTGCTGAAGGTTTCGTGAATGATGGTTAGGCGTTCGGCATCAGTTGATGGGTTGACTTCTTTTTTGTTGCCGAGGAGGACGAAGGGGAGTTGGATGGAGAGGAGTGGTGGTGTGGCTATTGTAGAAGGGGTCTGTGGTGGAAACGGCGTTGTGGTGGTCAGGGAGGAGGAGGGACGCGATTTTGAAGTCATGGCTAGCTATGAGACGCGATGCGGTGCCTTGTTTTAAGTATCTGGAAACTTTGTTTAGATGGAGTTTGTATGCAATGCCGTTTCGATACGGTCCGCTTCGATCAGTCGTAGTAGTTTAATTCGACGCCTGCTGATCCAAACCACCGATTGCAAAGCCTGCATCCACGGGTGGGAGAGTCGTGAAGTGAAGAGAGCATCCAGTATCGATGATCTAGAATAAAGACAATTAGCTCCAAGTCCAACCGAGACCGAAACAAAGACCAAACAATCCAAAACCAGAGCAAAAACCAACGTCCAAGTAGGAACCAGACAAAGAAAAACGACCTGTTTGTGAGAGAAGACAGTAGGATTTTCTAAATAGCTCCACAAGCCCATGTACTGCCAATGCGTTCGATCATTTTCCACCTCCCGAACCTCTATACAGCGCAAGCATTCCATTCAAGAATAAAAAGAGAAGGAATGAACAGGTAGGATGTTGGAGTGCTTCCGTCTTAGCTCCGGTGGTTTCGCCTTCTGTCTTTGCCCATCCGTCTCGCCCACTAGGTGGCCGTCTGGGTGTTCGGGGCAGCAGCCGGAGCGGCTGCAGGCTCAGTACCAGCGACAGGTGCGGCTGCAGGCGCAGGAGCAGCGGCAGTCCCCTCGGTTGGCTCTGGCACCTTCATGTTGTCGATTGCTGACTTGTCTTCGGCCTTCTTAGCCCACTTGGGCGGCTTTGCAAACGCCGGGTCATCCCATGGTCCTGCATCGCTCATCTGACATCCACCAGGGCACTCGCACTGGCCACCAAACTGCTTGGGGAGGTTCTCCGCCGGTACCTGAGCGAGCAACTCCTTCTCGTACCCACTACCCAAAACGTGGATCTTGGCTACGGTAACGGGATCCAAGAACTTCTTGACGAAGGAGAATACGCCTGCGAAGCCCCAGGGCGCGTTGATGATGTACAGCTTGCCGAGTCGCTCGGGGTAGTAGTTCTGCGAGATGCCACTGACCGACTGGAGATATCCGTACACCGAGGTGGCTTTGGCGATGCCGACGCCTTTGAGGTCTAGAATAGAGCACGAGGTTTCGAGGAGGTAGCCAGATTTACGAGAGCAGGCAGGCAGGCGCGGATCCGCCATCTTTTCGTATTCGCAGACGAGGTTCTGGAGCATGCGCTCTTGCGAGGTGATCTTGGCCATAGCGGTGAGGTCAACGTTGCCGAGCGACTCGATGTAGACGGGGCGGCCATCCTAGGTAGTATCAGCTGTGAGTTCGAAGTAATGATCGAAGTGATGTGGAAGGGAACGGTCGGGGAGACGGCTTACTTTGTCGGTCTTATGGTAGTACTGCGGGTAGTACTTGAAGATCTCAGGCCTCTCCGTGTATTCAAACGTGCGAACGAGCTCCTCGACACCGATGCCCGCATACGTAGCCCGCCACTTCTCGCTATCGATGAACCTGTCCCGAGTCAGCACTTTCTCTCTTCCAACTCACTCTCCAGGAAATACTCACATCTGCTTCGAAAGCTCCACATTGAACTTCCTTGCACGCAAAAACCGCAGCTGCCCTCAATTAGCTACAATTTTTCTCCCCATCACACTGTCACCAATCTCACCCCCTCACACCGCCCCGCACGCAAAACATACCAAAGTCAACGTATCCAGATTTTTTGAGTAGCCGGCCTGCTCAAGCAGTTGCCTCAGCTGATAGACCTGTGCATCCTGCTCTGGCGTCGTGTGTCCCGGGTGTCCGTTCTGGGGCACGGGTGCCTTCGTGGGGAAATCGTAGTCGTCGTACTTGGGGTCGAGCTTCAGCTCCGTGTCTCCAGCGGCGGGCGCAGTGGTGGCTGCCATGGTAGATGCGGAGAAGAATAGTCAATTAAGTTGCCAGCGAGAGGATTCGAGGATCGTGGTGAAGGCGTGAGTGTGAAGTGTTGTGATGCTCGAAGGTGAAGGGCGGTCGAGGTTGAAGATAGATGACGATGTTTACGGTTAGGCGCGTACCACGTGTAAATTCAAGCGAGTGAGGGGCGACAAACTCTCCCGGGAAGATAAATTCTGGAAATAAGCTAAGTTATTAAAACTCGAATTACTGCTGGAGCTCAGCAGTTCGAGGGTGTACAAGGGACTGAATCACCCGTGGATGAGTCCTGCAGAGTACATATGTATGGTTGCTGGCGTATTGCCCGTGATTTTGCTACCGCGAGGGGACCGCCTATCGAACTACCAGCCGCACATAGCCATTAAAAGACAAATTTCTAGCCAATACAATACATCATTTCTCATTACCTCTTCTCACCAACCATCAAACAAGATACAACATTGAACCGTGGAAGGTGAAGCTCAAGTCTTCCCATCTCAACTGCATGAGAGACGGGGACCTGGCCTTTTAGACTACCTACCTAATTCATACAATACAAAACAAGAACAAAAGAACACTACTCCAACCGCAACTCCAATAAAGCAAAGGCACGTCCCATATCCTCACATACAATTGCAAAAAAATGCTTCAGACAAGGCAAAGTGAGCGTAGTACCTTAGGTCGAGGTTGAGGAGATCCCCATCCGCCCATCCATCCAGACCAGCCCAGACCAGGGCAAGGTATACAATAGCGCTTAACACCCCACATGCAAACAGCCAAAAGAACTCTCAACGCAATGCCGGCTGCAAGGTATCGAATAACACAAAGTTGGGATGTGAGATTCTAGAATCTGTGTACTGACCTAACCCCGTCGACGTTGCCGCTGAACCCGTCCCGTCCCGTCCCTTCCTGTCCTGTTCTTGTCTCCAGCCCTGCACAATACCTACCTACCCTGAATTCCCCTGGAAATTGGACAATTGACGAGATGGAAACCAAAAACCCAAAGACACCCCGACTGATAGACGCCCAATATAACGACGAGCAACTCCCGCAGAACACACAAACGCGCCTTATTGACAAGGTTTCCAATTACACATTTGAGAGAAGACAACTGGAAATGATCGTGAGCCGCTGTTAGGCCTTTGCATGTCGTTCTCACGACCGTCGGTTCCTCCCCGAAGGGAAATCGGGTTGCTCCACCGCCTTCTTTTCTTTTCGGCCCTTGACGATGTACTGGGCGAAGGAAGCGATATGGTCGCTGGGGAAGTGGTAGTTGGGGAAACCGGGGACGCGCTTGAGGTACTCTTTGTCGATGTCGCCCAACAAGCCGACCACTTGCAGAGAGTTTGTCGAGTACCAGATGTAATCGAGCGTACCCACGAACGTAGGCGTGTAGTTGGTGAAGGCCAGCTCGCCAATCGCCGAGTAACTCGACTTGAGCTGAAACGGATGGTGCATGCCGTCTCTCGTGAAATTGCCATATTTGCGACTCCCGAGATCGACATGTGAGCTAGAAATGCTGCCCTGCGTGATGAACTCGTACGTTCCCGAGTCGGGCATGGAATTGAAGTCACCACACAGTAGCAGAGGAATATCCTCGCCTTTCGCGTATTCCATTGATGGGCCTGGCTGTTGCGTGTTGTCCGGGGTCGTGTTGCCTTCGCTGCTGTCGCCATTGGTGAACCGGAACATCTCCTTGTCCTTACAGGCTTCGCGCTTCGCCCACCTATCAGCATTCTTTTTGATCGCATCTAGCAGGATCGCGACCTGCACCATCTTGACATCCGTGAATGCAGGATTCCAGAACACGTGGACGTTCCCAACAATCATCCTCGAACCAGTCGCTCGGTTCTCCAAAAATGCGAGAACACCAATGTCGTCGCGAGGCATGACCCGGTTGAAGATATCAGCTTCGCCCTTCATGTCGGCCCTGTTAATGGCAGTGTTTGCGAAATCGACGAGTATTTTGTCCAACAAGATGTACCTAAGCTTGTCAAAAATCACTCTATATCAATCACAAACGACAAACTTACTTGCTGTGCTTGTAAAAGATAGCACACCCGTCGACAAGTTTCGCCTCGCGCTCTGCCATAGTCCTTGCCCGTGATTTCGGAAAGAAGACTCCCTTGTAGTCGTCATGAGCCAGTGCCTCGCGGAAGAAGTCGTTGAAGCTCTCCTGATCGATCTCCTGTAGACAGACAATATCGGCGTTCCGCGCGCGCAATTCTGCCAAGATCATCTCTCTACGATGATCCCAGGCTAATGCTCCACTTGGAGTGAACCCGTATTGTGACTGCGTGCAATACTTGTCGCATAGGATGTTGTAGCTGAGCGCCGTCACGGTTTCTTGGGTGGATAGATCGGTGTCGTCGAGCACGAGCCAATCACGTTCAGCTGGCGGGGTGGGGGCTACGAAGAGTCAGAAATATCATGTCCAAAACGTATTTCAACGACTTACGTTGCGCGTTTTCACGGAAGTGCTTGATCAGCTCCTGCGTTCCGTGCTCCACGATAATTGACTTGATATCCTCCTGAATCGGATTGCCTTCAATACCGAGCATTTCTAGCTGAAACAACGATCCTATCTCGTCTGGCAAGAAGCTTATGTGATTGTCGAATAGCAGGAATTGTTTCAAGTTGACTAACATGCCGATTTCCGCGGGAAGCGTTCGTAATTCATTGATTGAGACGTCCAGGTGCGTAAGGCTTCGTAGTTTTCCAATGCCTTCGGGAAGAGCTGAGAGCTTGTTGCAGTTCAGGTACATCTTGGTGAGAAAAGAATACTGGAACAATGCAGAGGTTATGACTTTCAAGTTCTGGCCACCGAAGTCAAGAATGGTCCAAGGATGGTTTTCTTGAGCGTTTTGAGGTGCCAGTGCGACCGGGCGATTCCTCTCTTCCTTGTCTGTTTCTTTTTGAGTGCCGTTCGACGTTCCAGCAACCACACTCTTGTTCACGCTGGGGTGATTCCTTGCATGTGAGTGTGACTGTGTCATCTCCCGTGCCCGTTGGACTAGCGCCAACTGCTCGGCCCAGTGCTCATTCGGCGGCTTGTTCAACCCGCTATGAGCGCTTCCAGGCGTCCCATTTTGAAGGTGGGTGCCCGCAAAATGGGGCTGCACGTTTGCGAGGCCGCCGCTCGATACGTTGTGCTGGTGATTGAAATGTCCGGCGTGCGCTGCCCCCGTATGCTCCTGCTGGTGCTGGTGGGTGTGCCCATGGTTCTGGTGGTTCTGAGCGTGCTGAAAAGGCTTGCCAAGGTTCATTTGCATAGCATATCGCTGTCCACCATTCATCATCACATTATGGCCATGTTGCCCGTGGTTCTGTTGGTTGAACATGCCGAACTGTTGAGGCGACTGTGGCCCGGGAGACCGCGAGGGAGAGGGCGTGTTCGGGTTGAAGGGTATGCGGACGTTAGAAGTCGGCGATCGCACGCGGGTGGGTTGGTTGCGGGTATGGGGGTGCTGTGGAAAAAAGGTCTGGCCGTGTCCCTTCTGAAAGACCGAGTAATCGGCCATGGACAGGTTGCTCGGGGAGAGGTGAGGAGGAGCCCCGGGGCTGCGGCGGTCGGCGAGATGTTGAGCCCGGGGAGTGGGTTGAGAGGGTTTGTGTCAAATCGGCGGGAGGGTCTAGGAGCACGGTATTGAAGGTTCTAACATGGGCGAGTGTGCGGTACGCCTTCATGAGCTGGGCGGGCAACAGATAGGCACGTATTGCGCGCCGGAGGGGTTTGCAGGCTAGCGTGCGCAGGTGCGGGAGCGAGCGTGGGCGATAGGCTCGAGGAGGATACAGCCTGTGGTAGCGAGAGCGTGCCTGGGCCGTGAATGGGGGGTTCTCGGTGCCTATTCACACAATAGTTAGCAGCCGTTGGCGGGATAGAGGCTGGTCGAAGCTGCGATAGACGAGAGCAGAAGTGGATCGAAGGGCGCGCACATACGCCAGCTCGAGAGTTCGAGAGCCAGACAGGTGAGCGGGTATACAAGCAGCCTCAATTGTGTCTGATAGGTCCGTCGCCGTCCCAAGTAGAGCGCGGGGAATAATAGAGAATGTATAGATGCGTAGTCAGTGCTTGCGCGGGAGCTGCGCGTAGAGTTGGGCTATCTTGGCGTCTGTTTCCGAAAAGTCACGTGGCACTTGCCAGCCCCAGCCGCTGGAACTGCAGCCGAGAGTTTTGCGTCCCATCCAATCACAGCACGGCGGGAGCAGTCTTTTCCAGGATTTTCAAAAGGTGTATTCCTGTCTGTATGTATTTCAGCAGACAGATGGTCACTAGGAACCCCAAGCTCGACATAAGCTTTTCCGTCATCATCCAAAACATGTTGGCAGGACAGCGTGTGAAGCTCGGAGCCAGCGAAGTTTTGTGAATGGATAGGACACGCAAGAAGACGTGAAGGATTGATGGCTCCATATGGTCACCAGACAAAGGCGATTGCGTGCGCAGACGGCGAAACCGTTTGTCGCTCCAGATGCCTAAGAAAGCGGTACGAAGTTCTACGAATACGGTGCTGGACATCTGGAGGTCCGCACAGTGGCTTTAAAAAGCAGTCCTTCTCCTCACTTACCTGGCACGCGATTGAACAATTCGCCGCACACCATAACACTTTAGCTCATATTTGCCTAGTAGAGTACTAGAGTTGCTGCCATTGCTGCAGCTCCGCTCCGGACTGCACAGGTACAAAAATGCCATGCCACTTGAGCTTGCTTGAACTCCGCCTCTGCCCGCTGACCAGCTACCTTTACCTACTTGCTGCCATACACTCTACGCTTCGCATTCCTGATGTTCCAGCCCTGTACGTGCTTGTCGGGCGCCTTGGGAAACGCTTAATTAATATCGAGCTCCGCGCTAACAGCAGTGGGGCAAGGGTGTCGACCATGGCTGAGTGGATGATGGTAGGCTTGACCCCTTCGGCAGCTCTCCAGACGACATGCTTCTAACACCTTCATTTGCAGTATCGCTACACGGGCACCAACACCAACGGCACCCCCGTGCGCCCAAAAACCGCAGAGGCAAAGCAATGGGATCTAACGACGACTGACGCTCTCGGACGTGCTATATCTGTATCGAGCGCCGCCTCCCAACCACATAGCAGCACGTTGGGCGTTCTAATGGACACCACGCGCGGCTCTGTATCAAGCGCTTCGACGACCCACAGCGCAAAAGTCGAAGAAGGCGCCAACTACGCGAACCCATACGTCCTACGTCATGGACGGCGATACCTCCGCGATCTACCGTACCCGCTGCCCTGCGACCTCCCTGAAATGCAGCGCCAGAACCTACATACTCTCCTTGCGACCTCCGTTTTTGGTCGCGCCCTAGGCTCCAGCCCGAAAACGTCGCGTCCACCCCATAAGATCCTCGAGATAGCATGTGGCACTGCGTACTGGTCATCACTGTGCCACAGCTACCTTAGCGGTTTGGGTTATGAAAATCTCTCCTTCACAGGTGTCGACCTAGCTCCTATAGCAGGAGACTTGCGAAAGCAGGGGATAAATTGGACTTTTGTGCAGCATGACCTGCGGAAAGTGCCACTGCCGTTCGATGATGGTGAATTCGATCTCATCGTCATGAAGGACCTGAGCATGGTGATTCCCCTCGGCTCGTCTTCTCAACGGCTACTAGACGAAACGATCCGCATCCTGAAGTCGGGAGGGACTTTGGAGGTGTGGGAAACGGACCACATTATACGATCGATCCTGCCCCACCCGCCCCCTCCGCCAGGGAAAAATCCGAACGAATATGCCTGCGCTGTCTCGACAGGCACATTCCTGATATCTCCCATCACACCCTTTACCGAAGTCCATAACAAATTCTTGAAAGACTCCAACGGATGGATACAGGAGGCTTTGGACAAGCGGAAATTTTCACCCACGCCCTGCACGCGCATATCGCAGATGCTGTTGCAGGAGACGGAAACGCTGTGTGACATAAAAAATCGACGGGTAGCCATTCCGCTGGGCGAATTGCGATGGGAGCGTGAAGCTGCAGCATGCAGGGATCCAGCAAAGCGTCGTGCCAGTGAAGTAACCCGGGGAAAGAAAGGCAGCTATTCACTGGATAGCTCAACGCTCACGGACGAGCAGGCAGCTCTGCGGTACACTGCATTGCTCGTGGTTGTCCAGATGATAGAAAGCCTGGAGCCAATACTGAAGGAGGTCAGCGGGAAGAACCAGGAGGAATGGCAACGATGGTGGGGATGGATGATGTCCGATCTGCTGGAACAGAAGGGCGCGTCCAGTGGAGAGTGCTTGGAGATTGGGGTTTGGTGGTGCAAGAAGGTTTAAGATAGGCTGCGTACCGCTTTCTTGAGATATCCCGCAACGGTTTTGCTGCCATAATTCTTGTCACATTCCATCATATCTTGTCGTACCTTTGGCGTAGAGCCCGGTATCGTTTCAGATAGTATAACGCTTCGATTTCTGATTCTGATCAATATTGTATGAGAATAACCCCTGTAGGAGTAGCCTACCTTTCTTGACAAACTCGGCTCTTGCAATGCCTTTTCGTATTTGCTCTTCATCCTTCAAGTGCTGCTGGCTCGCGAACGCTTTATGCAACCGTGTTCTGAAGTAATTATACCCGAGCGGATATTCTCGACCAAGGAACAGAAGTTCTGCGAATTGTGAGACAGTGACCGCGTCCTAAAGAGTGAGATCGTCACCTTTATAGATGTGAATGACTTGGTGCCGGAGCGTAGGAGAAGCCATCATTTTCTGAGTGGTAAGAGGAATATGCCGAAGAGTCCTATGCTAGTTATGACAGGAGAGATCGAATTAGACTTTGGGATTGAGGATGTATGAGTTCATTGTTGGTGGGAGGAAGGAGCTTGGGCCTCGATCGTTGACGTATTGTAGATCCGGAAGTTGCGACCTCGGCTTCCACAGCTTATCTTTCAACATTTCTTCAAATCAGTCATTTCCATGTTTTGTTAAGCCTACCACTTACCGCCGACATGCGAGCTCTCGCGCGCAGTATATTGCTGGCCCCTCGCTCCGCCTCGCTTCTACCAGCCGCACGATACGCCCTGTCCGTGCGATTCTCGTCGACTTCAAGCAAGAATGAACCCGCAACCGCCGCGCTAAGTTCACGCTGGCTCTCAGACGTGACGAAACGACTCGGATATTGCATTCAATTCGGTCTCAGCAAAGAGCAGACGGATGAAGCAGGGGTAATTCTGCAAGAGGTAGCCAGCAATTGGAGAGAACTATCAGCGGGCAGTGAAGGCTTCCTCACCGGCAAAGACCAGGCAGGTCTCTTCCGGCATGAGGTGGTATGGGGCGAAATGGTAGCTTTCCGCCCATCCAATACTGCTGTGCAATGGCTAATACAGTGCCTCGGGTTGTACACAGGATAGCATGGTGAGACAAGCTCGACGAAAGACAACTCGTGCAGATGTTGCGGATAGCTAATGTGTACAAGGGTAATGATTGCACCTGGGCCTTCTGCAAGATGGACAACCATTGACGGTGAGCAGGCCATGTTAACAACGTGATGTATAATCGCTACGCCGAAAGTGCCCGTGTGAACTGGGTGCTCAGATTCGCTGCTGCAGACCCGGTACACAGAGATGAATGGCGCGAGTTGATGACTCCAAAGAGCAAGGGGCTCATTCTGCGCAGCATTCGAACAGACTACAAGTTTGTATGATGTGTCCATGAGCAAATAAGACGGTCTTTGCTGACTGAAAAAGCCGCTGAAATACCCGGACCGGGTAACGGTGCTGCATAAGCTAAGAGACAAGCCCGCTTCGGATGCCGACCACTTTATCCTCGACGTACTCATCATGTCAGAAAGACACAGACGGCCAGCGGCACGGTGCGTGGAGGACATCGTCGTGTACGACTATCAGACGGCAAGCAAATCACCAATGAAGCCGTTCATGGTCACGAAGCTGCAGGAAATTTTCGACTTGCAGGAGCAGGCCAAGCATGTCAACGGGAATAAGGTTAGCAAGTTGATAGAGCAGGTGCGGCAGCTGGAAAAGAACAGTTGGGATAGGCCAGATGCCCAGGAAGATTTTGGCGGTGCGGCGAATCCTTAAAGCTTCTCAACGCTCACATCTCTTGATACCTTTGAGTGCATGGTGTGATCGGCTCCCGCGGTGCCGCGGCATCAGCGAGAGCCTTCTTCTTGTGATGATCTGCATGCCCGTTGACGCGTGACAAGCCCGGATTTCCTAATTTGCACGTCACAAACCATGTCATTGGTCTGGCTGATCAAGCTTTGGACGGCATTGTGATGGAGGGACGGGTAGCTTTCCGGCTCCAACGTCCATGGAAAATATTCCGAAGTGCCTGTGGACTACGAGTTCGTGTCGAGGCGTTCACACAAATGTACCTTACGGTGCACACAAATAATACTCTCTCACCAAAGACCATCTACAATAATAACTAACACGTTGATCACTCTCCCTCAACTTTAACAGAACATAGAATTGTAAAGCTAGGCCTGCTCTTTTGCGTAGGAGTAGGAAGAGGTTAAAAGGGTGTGGGTAAATATGAGCTGAAGGTTTTCGGTGTGCGGCGAATTGTTTCCATCGCGTGCGGGGCTCCACGTCTTGAAATACGCATTTCGAGGGCCGAAATTGGTGCGTAAGACGACGGCGGGGTTGCAGCGCTTCCTCTTTGCCATGGGATGATGCGGTGAGCCAGCGTGCAGATTATACAGGCAGCTTACTCAGGGGGACCCGGGCTGCAGAAATGAATAATAGCATGGGCTAAAATGGCGGCCGCTACAGCAATTGGCTCCCGCGCTGCGTGTTTGTTTGTGTGCTTGTTTGTGCGATGGGAGGTACCGACGTGCAGGCGGGTGCCGGATATGCTGAGGAGAGGATTTGGACGCGGTGAGGAGGGGTCGTCGCCGATGAGCGGATGAGGATGAGGCTGCTGGATGCCTATCTGGCTAGAGCCGTCTGCTGGCCTCTGCTGACTGGCCTCAATCAGGGCTGACGAGATGGCGATCCTTGACGCCGGAGCCTTTTTCGGCGCTGGTGATCGACGGTACATGATGGATGAGGCCAGGCAGAAGTAGCAGCGGGAATACCTATGGTCGTGTGCGTGTGGGCTGAAGTTGAATGTGTGAAACATCGGGGAAGAAGTCGGGACACTACCAAAAAGGCAGTTATCAATGCTTCAGCTGTGCGGCGCAGAAGGCTCAATCTTCAATTACACGACCTGTCCGTGCCGTCTAATGTGAGGCGCTAGGCTGCAAACCCAGAGTGAAAAGGCCGTGAACCGTGGTAGCCAGCTTGTAGCGCATCTGCCATTGCTGTCTGCCATGCTCTCCCGTTAGAATCAGATGTACTCGTGCTAGATGGCTTGGCGCCCCGATGGCTCTCTTTTGCTAACGGACCGGCTACCTTGCTCTCCCAAACAACACCCTCCCGCCCCAGCACTCTGCACCCATCTCTCCACCCCCCGAGCAGCGGCTTCCCACCCTCAATCTGGCTCGTCCTGTGCAGCAGTCGAGCCGATCCGGGGACGCCGCGCTCATCGCTTGCCGTCCTCCGCTTACATGGTAACGAAAGGGAAAAGGAACCAGGCGAACCCGCAAGACAAGCGACGACATGAGAATGGCCTCGCCGCCCCCATCGGCCAGCGAGCCTCGCGCCCAAAGAGCAACGGCAACGGCAACGGCACCGTCAACGCCAGCGCCAACGGCAACCTCGACGGCCATGCCAGTGCCAATGCCAACGGAAAGCCCGCGCCGTCGACACCGCCGCTCGCAACTCACGTAGATGGTATGACGCACGCGCAGCAGCACCCGCACGCGAGGTGTCCGGAGACCGCCCATGCTCCCGGAGCACACTCTGTCAATCACACGCCTAGCGCTGCTGCGTCGAGCGCATTGGAGGAGCGCACCAGGGCGGGCTCTGATGTCTCGCTCGACGGCCTCGAGGCCTGCCGCCCGTACGACAACGGCGGCAGCGGCCCCCTCAACGCCGTGTCCGCCTCCGCCTCCAGCTCTCACCTACGCGCCGCCAACGGGAGCAAGATGTCGCCCATCTACTCGCCAAACATGCTCACCGTCGCCACCACCATCCTCTCTCAATGTCCTCTGCGGGACGTCCTCGCCATCCTGATCATTCTCCTCCAGCTACCCCCCACCGTCCTCACCATCGTACAATTCCTCTTCGCAACCCTCACTTTCGTCCCTCCCCAAGCCGGCAGCCCCCTCTCCACCTTCTCCGCTTTCCCCTCCTTCACCGACATCTTCCAGGGCTCCGGTGGCACACCCTCCCTCTTTACCATCATCTTCGCCGACGTGTCTATACTGCTGGTCTGGTTGTTGCTCTGGGTCCCGGTGCAGAATTTCTTTCTGGATCTCGCCCAGGCTGTCATTGCAATAGCCCTCGGGGGTGCCGCAGCCGGGAAAAGCGGTACCACCAACAGCATATTCATATGTTTCCTTATCATTCTTTCTAACCATCTCTTCAGATTCAGGCCTCTCCGGCAACACCTCTCCCATTTTGTCTATACTGGGCTCGCCCGGGGAGGCCTGGAATTTCTGTCGAGCCCACCGAGTACGCCAACTTTTATGGAAAGCTTCTCAACCCCCCATGGCTGGCTCCGAAGCCTCCTGGGAATCCACATTCTAGCCCAAGGCGTTGTTCGCATCATCCGCCGCTCTCTCTCTCGACGAGACGCAGCACAGTCGCTGCCAACCGGCAAGAAGACTGACCCCGAAGCCGGCGTGCACCTCCAGCGCTCTTCTGCCGCCCCCATCGATTCGAATACTGAAGTCCCCAGTTCCTCGAGTACCGATGGCCGTCCGCCTGGGCCGTCGCCCGCAACGCACGCACACAAGGACAAGGGAAGTAGTAGCAGAAGGAAGAGGAAGCAGGCTACACATGTTCGGAGTCAGCAGCCGTTTTGGGCTGCACTTGCTAGTACAAAAGTCACAGTTCTTAAAGAGATGGAGAGTAGCCGAGCGGCGAACGACGCCGGGGAGGCTAATGCAAAAGACGCAAATCACATTGGAAACGCTGTTTTTAGATCGGAAGACGACCGTGTTTGGATTTCTGAAGTCGGCCACGCCGACATTTCTTTTCATGTCAGTTTATTTGGAGCCGATGAGTTTGACAGTCCACGGGATGAAGAGGAGGAGAGTGCAGGGTCGGGGATTGACAAGTCGAAACCTTTCTACATTCGTGTCAACGGTGCAGATTGGAGCTCGACCCGGATCCGACGCACTGTTCCGGACGGATACATGGGCGAGGAGGGAACGGGCATCTGGGTGGGAGAGATCTTTGGTCTTACCGGCCTGTCAAACTACTTTTGTGAGTTTGTCCGTACTGTGGACCACGAGGCCTTCTACTCTGCAAGCCTTATTACCTCGCCGAGCCCTGTTGCCGAACTAGGTCAGTATTGCATATTCCTTGTGTCAACGTGAAAACTCACAGCAAGTTCAGCCTCGGTAGCTTCTCCTTCCGCCCATCAGACTTTACGACCCTCTTCGCCATCTACAACGCTCAAGAATTCGATCGCCGCTGCCGACCAGCAGCTGCAGGAACAGCGCAACCGCCTAAAGCGCAACAAGAAGGACCACAAGGCTGCCCTAACAGCCATCAAGAAAGAGGTGGACACTCTTGGTACCCGCCTTGGGAATGCCGGAGGCAACGACGATCGTCAACGCCAACGTGCTCTTCAATTTACGCAGAACATTCGCCAAGCAGATGACGCAGCCCGCGACATCGCCCTCAAAATCGACACCCTGGGAGTTATTCCGGATGACGAAGCTCGGGAGGCTGCTGCCAAGAAAAGAGCATGGCAAAAGGAACGTAGCAACAAGGAGGCTGTCTGGACTGATCTTGAAAATGCCAAAGCGGAGATCGAACGACAAGTCCGTAGCATTGAGTCTGACATTGCCAATGTCATTCAGAAAAGAGAGCGTCTTCAACAGCGGCAGGCAAGACTCAATGAGCAGCAGGATCGTCTCATGACAGCTAATCAAGAGGGTTACACCGCCAAGCAGCGCAAGGAGCAGGAACATCTCGCAATAGAGCGTGAACGGGTTCGTGTCGAAAGCCAATACCGCACCAACATCGACACCTACGAACGCCGTGCCAACGAATATCATATCTCCACAGCTCAAATCATGCAGACGATGCAACACCTGGATGCTCTTCTGATACAGCAGTCCCAGCAGCAGTCCTCTGTGCCCGCTACGCCCGATGGCCCGCTCCCCGGCACCAATGGCATGTCTCCTCACGCCAACCCCTTTACCAGCTTCACTTTTCCCTCTCTCAATACGCAAGTCAGTACTCCCGGCTCCCTCCGCGGCGGACGTGGTCGCTCATCGTCGATGCTCTCCAACATCTCCGGCTTCACCGATGGCTTCGACGAGATGGCTTCCCCTTCTACAAACGTCCTCCACAACCCATTCCACAGTGCTGGGATGATGAATGGTCGCAAGGGAAGTCACGGCAGCGGTAGTCTGAGCTCCGGTGCGTCGAGCCAGAGCTCCAGCCAACGTGACCCGATGAGTCCTGTGCCGAATGTCAAAACTGTTCTACGGAGTCCGAATAGTGGGAATGCGAGGCTGGCGAGTCCGATTGGTGGTCGTTAAGGGCTGTTCTGGTCTGGCCAATTGGCGAATGTCAATTGTTAAAGTCAGGGATACTGATACGGTCAGTGTTTATACGGATCTGCAGATAGTCGTCTTCCAATGTGATTTTGTCTTCTTTTGGTGTGGTTTTACAAACTTCAGTCTTTTTTTTCCCCCTGTGGTTGCTTTAAGTGACGTGGTGCTTGCAGGTGCCTTTATATCTGCCTTGTTTGACAGTGAAAGAGAGCTAGTAAGTCCTATCCTCATCTAACCCGCCCAACCTACAGTTTTCACTCCACTTCTTCGACGATGACTGTTAAACGCGGCTTCTCCATCACCTTCTCCTCTTTCCATTCACCGTCACCCCCGCCTCCACCCCTATCCTGCGCAGTCTCCCGATCCAAATCCCCAGTTGACGTCCAGGCAGGCAACCCTCCCACCTCGTCTCCCCCTCCTCCATCCCTCCCGCAACGTTCCTCTTCCTCAAAGCCGTTTTCCCCCGCAAGTCCAGCTAGAGGCACAGTTCCGCCCTCCGCGCCCACGAGATCGGGGACTCTAGCGTGCGTTACCGCATACGTTCTCTTTGCGGTGAGATTTGCTTTTGGAAGCATGTCAGATGGTAATTCGTGTGACATTCCCTTCCTCTTGCTTGTATTATTTCAAGGGAAGGGAAGGGGGAAGGGGGAGGGGGGAGGGAAAGGAATGGATAAAAGAGAACCGAAAGCGGAGAGAGGGGAGGAAAGAGGAGAGAAAGGAAAGGAAAGGAATGAGATTATAAAATGTACGTACCTATAACCCTCCCCATCCCACCCTCCAAATCCCCTAATAACTTCCGCATCCCCTCGTTCACAGACGTCTGACCCTCGATCCGGCTTAGAATCTCCCAGGTCGTGAGGGTTGAGGGGGCGGATGTGTATGTGATTAGTGCGACGCCGTGGGACGGAGGCGGAGGCGGAGGTGTTGGGGCTAGATCATGATGGTGGTGTTCTACGGCTGTGGTGGTAGTGGTACTAGTGGTGGTAGAGGACGTTGAGGGTGATGATGGGGAGTGTGGTGGTAGGTCTTTAGCATTGTGGAGAGAAGGCGTCGATGTGGAGTGTGGTGGTAGGTATTTGGCATTGTGGGAAGAAGGCGTCAATGTGGATGGGGCTAAGGGCAGCGGCGGGCAGGTGTAGGTTATGATGTCGAAGGCAGACATTGGGTTCGGCGAGTTTGTGCCGTAGAGAGCGGTGGCGATGCTGATTATTTGCAGTTTTAGGGAGGTGAAGATTTGGAGGGTTTGGAGTTGTGCGCTGTTTGCTCTTTCTGTTGCTGTAGTTGGGGAGGAGGGGGGCTGGATACTTGGCATTTTGAGGCAGGGTGTTGAGGGTGTTGCTGATGGCGAGGGTTGTTGACATGAGTTTGTTATTTTTTGTTATTTTCTTTACGTGGTGGGTGGTGGTGGCTTTGAGCTGTGAAGTTATAAATCTGAAAGATTGAAATTTGTGAAGATTCACGTCGTGCGAGTCAAAGCGCGAAGGAGAGCGTTTGCTTGGTTGCTGTGGTGAAGATGGAGACAGCAGGGAAAAGTCAACGAGGCGATGTGAAAGCGCGTCCCTTACGGTAGCAAAATATCAGGAAGCAAGCCAACAACCGTACTCGGCAAAACGCATCCAAAGGTAATTCGGGCTCTCATGCTTCCCCTGATTTCTACGCTCTAGTGGTGATGTGAAGTTTATTCGCTCAATTCCCGCATTTATCTTTCCGTGAGAGGCGGAGGCTTGTGCATGTCCGTTTCCTTTCGCTCATCTTTCTTTCACCGACATCGTACGTACGAACCCAGTTCGATATTATACCAGTCAGTAGTAGTGTTCATGCCAAGTCTTCCTGTAGTCGTATAGATATGCCCAAGCATGACCGAAGGTCATTCCGACGCCCCTTTCCGTTTTCTAACTCCAGAATCCTGTTGAAGATTTATCCAATTCCTCCCGCATCTTATTCGTTTCATCTCTCGCCCACATCTCTTGCAAATATCATACCATCTTCTCCATACTGGCATTTCGATCCCCGCAGTGAGAACTCCTCTCACTCCCACCATCGATTTCAACCTCTTAAATTCTCTCAGTATCTACCCGTATGCCCTTCAATTCAACAGAATCATCATCGCTCCCACTCTTCCTCCCATGTTCCATATCTCCAACCCCACCAGCCTTGATCTCCGTCGTCATCGTCCCGTTCCGCATATTTCTCGGCTCATGAGACCGCAAGCCATCACTCCATATCTGCACCTTATCCGTATTATTTTGAGCTGAGTGCGATGCGGTAGGGAAAGCGGGAATCATCGGAGGGAGCCTATGGTCGATAGCACTAGTGACTTCTTGTTGGCCGATATTGGTAAAGCTGCTAATGCGTCGAGAATGGTCGGAGGAGAGGCCATCATTGCGATCGATTTGTGTGACCCAGTGGAGCACGAGGACAGAGAAGAGGATGTCGGCGTTACAGCACATTAGACAGATCCAACCGGGTTCGCCTTTGAGGACCATTAAGACGGTCAGGTTGATGACGGAGGAGATTAGGGTGGTGATGCTGCCGACGAAGCTTCGGTAAGCTACTCTGCGGAGTGCGTGGTTGGTGTTGTTTCGGTATGAGTAGAGACGACGGAGGGGGATGACGAAGAGAAGAGTGAGGTAAACCTGGAAATTCTGTGAGCGGATTTTGCAGAGTAAGTCGGGGATGTGATTGCTTACATTTACGATAACTTCAAATGTGATAAGAGGGAGCATGGCAATTTTGTCCATGCCGATGATGCACACACCGTTATCGTTGATGTATGAAATTCGGCTGTGAAGCGGTCAGTAGGTATTTTTTATTCCCACTCAAAGTACTTACTAAATGAAATTGAGCACTACGAGGATAACATAGGGTACTGGCCCTGGTCAGTAGGTTTGGCGATAAAATCGTACTTGAGTGACG
The DNA here is from genome assembly GCA_010015675.1 of Byssothecium circinans. NCBI lineage: Eukaryota > Fungi > Ascomycota > Dothideomycetes > Pleosporales > Massarinaceae > Byssothecium > Byssothecium circinans. The sequence continues at coordinate 852,174 of ML976991.1, read as the reverse complement.
TACACAACATGCCCAAGCAATTGAAAAGCCAAAGCTTGGACTTCATTCTCGGGAAACGACGTCCTCGGATAATGTACTATTGAAATTAGACCGATGATTGTCAACTTCAAAAGGCGGTGACCGACGGCTTTCTCAACGAGGAAGTAGTAGATGAGGACCTTAGTCGTCATGTAGCATATGAGACCTTGCAGTTTCAGCACTTGCTGATGGCCACGAGAGACGTGACACCTTACATAGCAGAATACCGCCTTCACACACTCCTTGTGACTCATTGATTCCGATACCTCTTGTGATAATGGAGGTAACGAAGACGAAGAGGGTCGAGTCAATGTAGATGGCGAGAATTACTACCTTATGTTAGTGATTTGAGGATACTCTTGGGGACAATTGTGGAGACATACACCATGTTGCCATGGGCAGCTTCTTCCACTTGACGACGTGTTGTATGCGACGTGCTGTCTTGGTTAGCGTTGTTCGCGATGCCGCAGTGAAGCATCCCGTACTGAGACATATAGAGAGAACGCCAAATGACACCATCTGAAGAATTACTGAGAGAACGTTCCCTGGAAGAGGAACCTGTTAAGTGTCAGAGTTTTTCACCCAAGTACGAATGCGGACTTTGAGGCTCACCTTTGCTGGCACGTATTGAGCCATCTCCTATTCTGCGACTCTAAGTCGTGTGGGAATTCAACTCGGAAAAAAAAAACGCAAAGGTGTAAATCTTCGGTATTGTGGAGACTCAGAGACTGAGGTGTCCCCTCAGAGGCCGTCCTTCGAAGCGATATATCGAAGTCGCGTTACCCGCACAGAGGGACGAAATAGAAGGTTTCTCTCTCAAGCTGCACATTGATGTCAACGGAGGCCAGCCGACTTTGCGGTAGTTAACTTTAGCTAGGGATCCTTGTTTTTCAACCTTGGAGCATATAGGAGATCCGACCGCAAGCTTTTATTGGTGATTGACTACGATAACACAGTGAGCCAAGACTTGCTCAAAAACCGGTATCAATTGCAGGTGGGTTTCCAAAACGGCATGAGCCGCTCCTCTTGACCTACTTGACTAGAGTTCCTGGCTCCCGGCTTCATACTCTTAGGGAGTACGATTACACGACTGTATTCATCGAAATCGCGGGTTAAGGATGAGCGGTCCACGTTGGGGAAGCGGCGGTTCTGTTGCAGAGCGCCCAATGGAGTAACTCAAGCGTACGATGCCGGTGAGGATTCCGCGTATTGAGAAAGGCAAAACACGGAGGTTCTCGAGCTGCCCGGATAGAAACCCAAGAAACTTTCTTCGATAAGATCGGTATTCGGATACCGCACTTTTCAAAGTGGACCGACAGATGTGGACACATTGCAGTCTAACTGGTAGATCACGGAAGCAATGGGAACGGCCTTGGAACCAGTGAATGCCTTCAACCGCAGAGCCCCTTCTTCTGTCAGCGCGGTTCCGAAAGCTGAGGCAGTGTCTTGCACTTTATCTCGAAGCCAAAGCCCTTACACCTTGCAATGATCTTCGCAAATTGCCGTTTCTCGTTAGGGTTTGCTGCAGAGAGCTTCAAGTTGTCGTTCGCTAATGCAGCAGCATCATCGGCGAAATCGCGATAACTTCCTATCCTGTACAAAAACCATGTCACTGGCGGTCAATATTTGGAGGGATCGTCATGCTCGGACATTGTTCGTAAATCATTCGTGTTCTTGTCTGGTTATTGATAAGTAATTGAGCGGATCCGCAATTTTGTCCTTGCGGTGTTCGTGAGTTGTGCTGCTTGTGGCTTGCACGTCAATTGAGTCGAGATTAATTTCGAGACTGTGCTCTTCCTGTTGATCGAAATGGATGATAAGGTAGAGTAAATCACCGGCGAACGATTTTCCCCACCAATTGATGCAGGCCCCCACCCCCACCGTACATTTCCAGCCACCACAACTTGTATATAAAAATGTAAATAGATAGAATTACGTAGAAATATTGGCTTTATTATTATACAGCTTCCAATCAATTATTTACTGACACTAAATCAAGCGGTGGTGGAAATCTTTCGCCAGTGAATTACTCTAGCTTGCGGACAGTTGATGAGTTGGACGTGTTCGGTTGGTGGCGGGAGATGGACCGAGAAAGTTTGATCATGACTCGGATAAGTTTCAGGTCATGGCAGGTATATTACGCTAGCGAGGAGCTCTTCCTTGTGCCATCATGATTACATACTGTTAAGTTGCATAATTCATATATATGGTGCATTTTTAAAAGCCTATTCACAAATCCCATGCAGGAATAAGCTTCAAGATACCCGAGTGAAACCGGATCTTTGATTAAGTTTACTGATCAGCGCTCACTAAGTACTCTCAGATGTTCATCCCACCTCTGTACGAACGTCCAGCTCATGAAATTAAGAGTCTCACCGAGCACCCTGCCATAGGGTGGCCAGATGGATTCCCTCCCCTGTAAATAATGGCCCCGAGGCCATGGGTAGTACATGTGCTTCTCCAAGCTACCCAACATATCAACACTAAGTGAGAACATCTTCAAGGCACAATATCTAGTTAGCTCTCTATCTCTTTAGTTATCCTAAGGTACCTTCGCTTTACAACAATAATGAAGAAATCTAGCACACATGTGACTGAATTTATCTAGCTATCCCTGTAGTAAGAAGGCGCATGCGATTAAACAACACTGTGACACAGGACCAACTTCCTCTTGTTAGCCAAAGGGTTCTTCAGCTCCCTCCACACCCGATACTCGGATTTCCACCTGAATCCACCACGGCCTTCCTCACACAATCCCAATTCCAATGCGCCCATGGTAAACTGCACCTCGCTAACCACTCATAGCTTTTCCCATCGGGCTTATCAAAGTAGTTAAATGTCCAGCCAGAAACAGTACCGCATCTCCCCAGATTAGGCAACAATTGACTCTGTCCGTGATCATTACCTGCCCACAAGCCCCCATATACCCAAACCTCGGCATATCCAAACTTGTTGTACACGTCGCATTGACTAGGTAAAGGGCTCGGAATTGGCCATGGCCGGTCTCGTTGTCCTGAGAATCCGAAGCCGTAGAGGAAATCGAGTTTCCCGTCTGCACGCTTGGAATTGTAATCGTAGGAGCCGCCGTGTTTGAAGCCAGTGTTGGTTTCGCAGTTGTGGAAGACTTGACGGAGGGCTTCAAGACAGTTTTGTTTGATGTCGCCGGCGGAGAGTAGATTTGCTTTCCTGCGAAGGAAACGGAAGCGTACTTCGTCTGGCTTGCCTTCGTCATAGGTGGCGGAGATTGTTCCTTCAGAGCCGGGTGTGTATTCTTCGCTCACTTTCAGGCAGAATTCGGGAATCCATTTGTCTTGATTTTTGAACACATAACTGTTGTCATCGCCCGAGCCGCAGGCGAGCTTCTCTTCGATGACGGCTTCACGGACAGGTGGGACGAGGAAGCCGAATTTGTTCTTGTAATATATGGCTAGGGAAAGTTGTTAGTATAGACTTGGACTGATGTGTAAGCATCGAGTTACGTACCTTGGACGAATTGTGTGTACGTGTCCGCATTTTGGACTAGGTCTTCTGACTTTCCGCCTTTCTTGACCCAGTTGGAGATTCCTGGTGCTGTATAGCGGCGTCTGCCGTTCTCATCCTTTTGGTCTATGACTGTACGCTGACTTAGCCTTACTGAACGATGAAGGAAGGCGCTTGACTCGACTTACTGTGCGGTCGATCCCCGCTCATAAGCGAAATGTGCATGAATTCGTGAAGCATTTTGCCGGCATCTGACTGGTCGAAAGTTAGCGCTTCTCACTTTGAGCATGCCGTTGCAGTCTTACATCCATGAATTCTAGAGAGATCTCTTCCTTGGGTTGTCCTTTCCATTCCTTAACGTACTCATTAGGTGTGTCTGTCAGGAACCACGTCTCGCATAGGACGACAATGTATTCCCAGGACACCAAGTTGCGGACATTGAGAGCGTATCCGGCAACATTCCTATGTAGCGTTAGTTGTCGGCAGGTCGACGCCTTTCAAAGGGGAATTACTGACTTCGAAGTGCCCTCGATCGTCTTCTTGCAGGTACCATCCACGTCGTCGCATCGAACGTCAATCTTGCGGCTCATAAAGGGCACCCGCTCATCCACCAATGCAAAATTATGCAGATTCGCCTGCACCCTTTTGGCCCACTCATTCTCCTTGTATTTCCCATCATTTGGAATGCCGAGATAAGCCGCCGCGACCTCGCCGTGCTTGCCTTCATCCCACCACTCTTTCAACACTTCTTTCACCATATCTCGCGCGGTTTGCACGGCAGTTAACATCTTGTCGTACCGGTTGATTTTGGGATGGATATCATACTTGTCGCGGCATTTGTTATCCACTACATAGGGGAAGAAGTCCTCGCGCTTGGAGATGTCGATGTTGGCACTAGTGGAGGGGGGGGACAAGAGCTCCTCGTGCTTCTCTTCTGTGGGAATCGGGTTGGGGATTGCGAGCACTGCGAGAGGCAGCGCTAAAAGAATGGATGCGCGCATAGTAATGCTGTGTATAAGATCAAAGGATAGAAGGAATGAATGACTGTAGGAAAAGACTACACCTTGCGAAAACGACTTCATTATATGGATGTCCTCTAATCGTATTGATCCTACCGCTCACAACACCGAGTTCGCAATACCATGGTATCCCTGCTTCTTTCCGCCTCGCAAATCTACACTGGCTCGTAAATTCGTGAAACGGCCCCATTGTCTGCTTGGCATCAACGACTGCGGTCCAGGGGCGATTTTCATCGAATGATGTCGAAGCGGTCTTCGTAAACCACAGGGCGCAAGCCTACTCTAAGGAGGTGGCTCATCGGTCATCGTAAAACTTTTTGCTCGTGTAAGTGCCTCTCGCGGCAAATGAGCTGTTGAAATTCGCGTCACTACTAAAGCTTAGTAGTTAAGGGGAGGATAAGGGGCTGAATGACCCGTAGATGAGTTTTGCGGAGTATAGTTGGTGGCTTATTTCCCCCTACTGCGGAGGACGTGGTCTGCACGTCCAAGGTCAACATGACATGGAATTGGCGAGTATTTGGCACGTGACTCGGCCAAGGCCCCGGTACCGAACAACTGAAGTTTCGCGTCTCAACACTATCAACACCATCGGTGCAATATTTTTGACCCACCATGTCCCCGCATACGTTCAGTCCGTCTGATTTCCTTCAGGCGGGAAAGGGCTCGCTCGACCTTCGAACAGGAAGGGGCAGTCAGGCATTCAGCCATCAACAGTAGCGTTACTTTATCACGATCATCTTTATGATTACATATTACATATCACGACTTTCACGGATGTTGTCGGGTTAGGAATCGGGTTAGGAATTCTGTGGAAGCACTAGGCAAGCTTAGGACCACTTAATTTTCTATAAAGAGCCAAGATGATCCTACTCTACGGAGTAAAGCTGCATCAATCCATTCTTCTTCAACATGACAAACCAGAATCTCGAGATCGCTTCCATGCCGCTGAAGCCCGGCACCGACCTGACAGTTGGTGACGCAAAGGCCATCTGGGACGAAGCAATGTCTATCATCGCATCGTAGAAGGGCTGTTATGCTGTGTATCATGGCCTACAGAAGGAAAGCCCGGATGTGGTCGAACTTGCCATTCGTCAGTATACAGTCGCTTCCAAGACCCTGAAGCACTTCAATTGCCATACTGATCGAGATAGATTGGGAATCTCTTGACGCACATAAAGCCTTCGTAACCTCCACCTCCTACGGACCCTTTTCCGCAAAAGTAGGCACCCTCATGGGTGGCCCTGGCCAATTCTATAACCTCAGCATTCCCGCCGAGTACCCCGTGTCCATACCCCTCTCCGCTCCGGTCACAGAAAGCCTGTCTCTCTACCTAGATCCTTCACACGAGAATACCGCCTTCGAGGCCAACTGACAAAAGTTCGTCGACCGGGCTTGTGAGGTCTCAAGCGATTCTGATGGCCTTGCTGGTGGATGGAGCATCGAGCCGCACAAACACAAGAACCTTGCGGCTGAGGGTGAGGAGGAGGGAGCGGCGAAGTTGTTTGCCATTCTTATTAGATGGCCCAGTGTTGAGAAGCATATGGAGGCTATGAATAGCGAGCATTTCGAGAGCCTGGCATAGCACTTAAGAGATGGACCGAAGGCGTCGGCTGTTCACCATACGTCCTTCAAAAAGTATCAAGGCTAGATTGTCTGGGCTTGCGGTGGAGAAGAGATATGCTCTCTCATAACCTCACTACTTTCCCACATACAGACGACGAATCAGATAGTTATAAATTACGTGAGCAAATGATGTTCTTCTTCTCTAACCCTTAATTTTTATCTAGAAAGGAAGATATCTTTCGACTACCATAAGATTTGTCAGGCGCAGCATTATTTACCCAGGGTATCAACACTAGCAACAAGGGAATTGCTTCGAAAGGAGAACCCAGTTGTGCTCCCTCTCGCAGTAGCAAAATCTCAGAAACAAGCTAATAATTACACTATAAAAAACTCATCTAACGGGTCCTCGATAGCTAATAACCCTTACACCTTTATCACTATCGTCACTCGTCCTCCGATTCAGAATCCGACCCAGCCTCACGCCTCTTACGTCCATTCTGGAAATCCTTTTCTGGATTGCCAATCTCATGCTCGTTGGAGCGACATTTCTTGGGCGGATGCTTCATACTATGAGGGATTGGCGGGTCGCCTTCCTTTGTCTCGAAGTCCCAATCAACACTATGCTTGTAGTGACAATCATTATGATGATCGCATTGGTGCGCATAATCTTCACTGAACATCAATCTGCGACACAATGTTAGTGGAGCTCGTTCACGGAGACGTCGACGCAGGGTGGCACCCAATACGACCGGCGTCATGTGGGGGATACGGCTCGGGGATGTGGAGAGGAGAAACTAACGCAGATTTTTCAAGGAATGTCTTCGTTGGCACGAAAATCTTGGAGATATCTTCGTCTCTCCAGGAGCTTTCGCCGCACCGGCACGGGTAGTTGCGTCCATCCTTACTCCAGACCGACGAAACGGCTTCGCCGCCGGGGTTTCGGCAGATTGGCAAAGTGAAGACGCCGGGTAACGTGTCCGTGCGCGTAACGCCCGGATTCGCGTAACGCCCCGCCCACCGAAATCAACCCCAACTTCAACACGCGACAACTCCACCAATATGGACCCGATCCAGGCTG